>OY987255.1:23587664-23814003 GCA_963920725.1 Rhamphomyia laevipes
AAAGTACATAAAGAATTTTTCGTGTATATTACACAAATATTACCACATACTACCAATACAATCCTATTTTTATAATAATTAATTATGTAAGTAAAAAAAAATTAAATAAAAATTTCAATAATTAAATTTAAATTTTGTACATATTATATAATAAATATTATCGATTGGGTAATTTTCCTTTAATTAACATAATTGCCTGGTAAAATCTATTAAATTTAAATAATAAATATTTAAAAATTAATGAAATTCCTTAATTAATTAACCAATTTTTTTTTTAAATATTTAAAAAAAAATTGCAATAAATTAAGTTTGTTGTTGTTTTTTAAAAAAAAAAAAAAACAATTATTATATAATATAAGCAATTCCTTACAAAATCTAATTTATTTTAATAGTTATTCAAGTAAAAACTTACACGTCAACAATTTTTTTTTTGTATAAAAATAAAAATTGAAACTAAAAAGTATTAGTAAATTTTCATCATTGTATATGTAAATTTTGTTTGAACAATATATTAAAAAAAAAGAAGAAAAATTGCAATTTGTTGGTAGCAAAAATTATGTTCCAATTTTTGTTATACAAAAAATATAGAAAATTTTTAAGAATTTTAAAATATATTTTTTAGAATTTTCATTTTAAACTTTAATAAAATCTTCAATTATTTTAATATTTTAAAAATTAATCTTAAAAGTTAAGCTAAATTTGATTTAAAAACTAGTAATATTTTGAAGTTTTAAACCTTTTATGGCTAAGCATATAACAAAATTAGTTCAAAATTAAAACTACTTGAAGTATTCAAAAAAAAAAAAAAAAAATACTGAAACCGTAATTTTCAGATAATAATTTAATTTCTAAGGTCTCTAACTCATCTTAAATTTTTATAACCTAAGGAATTCGTAACCTGGGCTTGGACTATGGTCGGAAATTAATATCAGTATTATATTTACAGATCTGTGTATGATTTTAAATTTTGCACTAATAATAGACAATCTATTTCAAACAAACTTCACAACGAGAAGGTAGAATAGGTTTTCCTTTATCATTTTTAGAAATATGTTTAAAAAAAATTGTTTACTAAATATATTTAGGTATATTAATTTTAAAATCCTTTATTGTAAGTTGTTTTATTCCATAACAATTTTAAAATAAATAATAAATTAAATTAATAACTTCCCGATGTTAATAATTAATCGTTTTACAACATGGTCAATATATTTATGAATGATTTATATATTTATGAATTAATTTATTGTAAAACTTAAATCGCTATTTGGATATCTCTTCATATTAATAATCAATTGAAATTAAAATATGATCATATAAATAAATATTCACGGTTAATGTTTAATTAACATTTATTAAAAAAAATTGGTAATAGACTAAAGATCAGTTCAGTTTTAAAATTTATAAGTTATTTCTATATTAGGGAGAGGTAAGTATACAAATTAAAATATATCTTTTTAGAACTAATGAATGGAAAAATATGGAAATACAGAATAGTGTACAGTTCTACACGACAATTGCACAAGCACTAAGAATAGAGATAGTATCTTAATTTCGATTAAAAACTAGACACAATTGGCTATCGTCTCACTTGAAAAGAATTAGTATTTTTAATTCAGAATTTTAAAATATTTGCAATCAAAATGAGCTACCTTCACAGATGAACATGAAACCGGACTAGAAGAGGATATCATACATAGTAATTGTATAACGCACTTATACTGTGCAGCTCGTTGTATGAAGGCTTAAGTCGAAATCCATACATTAGTCAACAAAAGTTTTAAATGCCAAAACTTAAGGCTAGCAAAATTATATTTCGAGACATTCCAATCTAATTGAACTCAAAAAATTTTATATAGATTTTAAAAGTTACCTTTAATTCAATCTCCTCCAATATAACTATGTCTAAGATTTTAAAAATTTTCTTCTTCTTCGTCAGCGTCGACAAAGGATAGTTTATTTTTAAAATCCTTTGATTTCTTCTCCTTTAATTTCTTTTTATTATCTGTATCGGATGGTAATTTAATTGTCGTATCATCAACAACTTTCCGTCTAGATTTAAAAATTACCCTTTGATTTAAATTAGCAGGTTTTTCTCGTTCCGCTGAAATAATAAATATATTAATTATTGATATTTACTATTTTTGTTAATATAATACATAAGATTCTGCAAATTTAAGAAATTGTTAATTTTTCAAATTTGAATTTCATACCGAAATTTGAAAAATGTAAAAATTCAATTCTTCTTCCTTGACTTCACATTTTCATGAGATTGTCAATATCACAATTTTTTATTAACATTTTTATATCTATATATAGCCAAATTAATGCTATACTACCAATCTCTCATATCCCCTTTACTAGTTCACAAATATTGTCAGTTATCCATAAAACTAATATTCCTGTATTTTACATATAACCTTAACCGGGCGTTTATATAGAAACAGAATTTTGCGGTATTTTATATTTTTATATGAACGTTGAAGTATATACGACACAAACTACTGACAAAGATTTTGGGGCGCCAATTTTTATTGAGACTTTTCTGGCATGAATATAAAAGCATTTCATGACAATAAAAAATTAATTTTACAAAGCGTAGTGAACCTAACTTTAAATTAGGTTAGATTTTCGAAGAATGAAAAATGTATTAAAATCAAATTGAAAGTTATCAATTTAATAGAATTTTTTTTTGTTTATATTTACATTTTTAAATTATCGTTGGATTGCAAATGATTAAATTAAAAAATTAAATTAATTAATAAAAGTCATTTATTTCCAAAATATTAATATTTTGGAAACTGTCCACCACCACCACGAGTTCCAACTTTATTTCATTGAATTAAAAATATAAAGAAATAGAAAATAAACTTACCACGAAAATTATTGTTACACGGTTTAAGAAACTAGCTTAGCTATAACTTTGTTTATATTTTCAATATCAATACAATTAATTTTTTAATTTTTAACAAGCCCTTTAAGATGAAATTTAATTAGTAATGAGTAATTACGGACACACGGACCCGACTTAATAGAAATTTGTTTTTGAACTGGCTGTGCAAAATTGCAGAGCGCGGGGCGAAATCAATTTGACGTAGATAATATATAAATATATATATATATATATATATATACATATATAATATGTATATATATATATATATTATATATATATATATGTTATATAGATATATAATATATATAATATATATATATATATATATAATATATATATATATATATATATATATATATAAATATATACTATTTTTATGGTACATATAAATATGTATAAATTTGAACATACCTTTTTCCGCCTCCGCTACCTCTTCTGCTGTTAAATCACCTTCTTGCAACACAACCACTTGGGGCTTTTCTTCCTCCTTCTCCACCTCTTCTTCAGAAGAATAATCGTTTTCGTTTTCTTCAAATTTTTGGCGCTAGAAATTTTAAATTATGTTCCATTGGCGAAATAAACTTATTTTTTTAATAAATTTAATTTATAATTTGATTTTATTCCCACGAATTTCACTTAAAATTTACCTTTGCATTTATGTCTGGTCCTTCCTTATAACCAATTTCAGCCTTCAATTTCTGTAAAAAGCTTGGATCTTGTGGTTTAATAAAAGCAACGTTTCTTTTACGATTCGACATATTGTAATAAAACTATTTAGTTAATAAACTATTAATAATTAAAAGCATTTCCGCGTTATTTTTTTATGATAAAATTCAATACAAATTACAATATCCGTTCCTGTACAATTTTAACACTTATATTTAATTATGTTTCACTTTTCACAAAATCATTTTAATACAAATCTAATATATACGATAATTAAATGGTTAGGATTTAACAAGTCTTCAAATTAAATAACTATTTTGCTCGTTTTAATTTTATAATATTTTTGTTTATGATATCTATCCTTCACAAAAAACCAGTTAAGTGTCAAAACAAAAACATATGTTTTAAAAATTTATAGTTAGTTTTTATGATGCTTTTTAAATTAATATATTGAATAGGCGCCAATAATATTAAAAATGCCAAAATAGTTTTTGTTTTTATAAGTTGGTAAGAATCAATTTTTATTTTTTTATTAAAGTGTTTAATCAATAAGTTTTTATTTCTATTGATTAAAAATCAAAAATCGAGAAAAGTTGTAAAAAAAAACATATTTTATTATAATAAACTGCTAGAAATGGCGGATAAATCATTTTTCCATGAATGGTGTGCTAAAACTAAAGTAGAACCAAATTTTAGTTGCAGACCAACTGGTAAATATTTTTTTTTGTCCATTTTAAGAAGGGTAATTTTTTTAAGTGCATATACATATAATTTGATATTAAAATTTCAGGACCAAAGCATCGTCAACGTTTTCTTTGTGAAGTACGTGTGGCTACATTTCCATATGTAGGTGTTGGAAATTCAACAAATAAGAAAGACGCTGAACGTAATTCAGCTCGTGATTTTATTAATTATTTGGTTAGGAATGGAAATATAAATGCAAATGATGTACCAGGTGAAATAAGCTCACAGCAAGATGTTCCCGGTGGAAAAGATGCTGTGGATACAGTAAATAGTGGAAATTTTAAGTCATCTGCAGGTGGTGACAATCAACAAAACAGAACTAATGTATTCCGTGGTGGATTAGGTCCACAAGATTTGGGACAAGCTTATCGTGGTATAAGGGAAAATGATAACTTCATTGATCGTGCACAGGATCAATTAAAAATGGATGAAGCTGAATCATTAGATGTAAATTCAGCTATACATGGTAATTGGACTATAGAAAATGCTAAAGCGAAACTCCATCAATTTATGCAAATGAATAAAATTCAAGCTGACTATAAATATACACCAGTAGGCCCAGATCATTCACGGTAAATTAGTTTAAATGTATTTTTCTATATAGTTTATGATTCTTTATTTTTTGCTACCGAATTGAATATTTAAGATTTGATAAATATGATTTGGTAGCGTGGTTTTATTTTAAAATTTATAAAATTTGATAATGAAGGCATCTTGATATATTGCACAGAAATTCTAAGAGTGAATTGAAAAGAATTAATAAGACGAATTTACAATTTATATTTGAATTGATAATTTTTTTAAAATATATAATAGAAATTTAGCAATTCACTTATTAAGCTGTAAATTTCGTCTATCATTTACAAAATATATATATATATAGGTATATGATTTCTATATGTAAAATTCAATTGAAAAATATTTTTTTCAATGAATATTACAAAAATACTAATGGTCTTAAATTTAAGATAGTTTAAATTTTATCTAATATGAAAATATCTTAAAATTATTTTTAATTTCTTGAAATTTTCATGTTAATTCTGTTAATATACATAAGTTAACCGCAAAACTAGTAGAATTCATTCAAATTTTCAATGTTTTACAGGCACTTAATTGTGCTGTTATAAATTGGAAGATATTTTGCAGTATATTGAGATGCTTTCTTATAAAAAGTATTAAATTCTTTAAAACTGTAAGTATTAAATGGAAATATAATATTTTACTTTATAAAGTAAAAACACAAATATAATTACCATTTTTAAATTTGCAATTTATTTATTTTTAGGAGTTTTTTGGCTGAAATGCATATATTTGTACGTGAATTAAAACGTACAATTGTTGCTCGTGAAACTGGTTCAAATAAACAATCTGCTAGTAAATCATGTGCTTTGTCATTGGTCCGACAGCTTTATCATTTACGTGTAATTGAAGCATTCTCTGGCACATTAAAAAAAAAAAGAGAAGATGATGAATTAAAACCTTATGACATAAAAATTGATCCAAATATAATGGCACGTGTAGATGAAGTCATTAAAAATTTAAATTTAGAAATTGTTGAAAAAACAAATATAAAAATTGAACCAGAAAATAATTCATACAGCTTGATTGTAAGTATTTATTTAATTAATAAATTTAATTTCGGTTTTTCTGAACTTACTACAAAGAGGAAAAAATAATATTTTTAGGCAAATACCAAAGGAGATACTCAATTAAATATTAATAAAAATCAATCACAAGGATCTGTTATACCATGGTCACCACCACAACCCAATTGGAATGCTTGGAATGCATGTAATATTGATGAAGGTTATTTGTCCACAGCCAGTTTGGATCAATTATGTGAAGATTTGGATGAGTCAGCAAAGGAGAAAAAAATGAATAATAAAGAATATCAGGTAAAACATTCTTTTAATTTCATTTATATAGTTTCTGGAAACACTAACTTGTCGCATGACTGTATTTTCATTTTCCAAGAGCGATTAATAATACTATTTAACTATTAACTTAAAATTAAAAATTTGTAAATTTGTAATAAATTCATTATTATTTTTTACAGAGATTCCTAGAATTTCGTGAAACACTGCCAATAGCCGCAAAGAGAAATGAAATAATGTCTGCAATTAATGATAATTCTGTTGTTATTATTCGTGGTAATACTGGTTGTGGTAAAACAACTCAAATTGCTCAGTACATTCTCGAAGATTATATAAATTCTGGTCAAGGTGCCTGGTGCAACATATATGTAACTCAACCACGTCGTATTAGTGCAGTATCAGTAGCCGAACGTGTTGCTAATGAACAGAGTGAACCACTGGGCGAATCTGTTGGTTATTCTGTACGATTTGAATCTGCAATACCACGTCCATATGGTGCTATACTATTTTGTACGATTGGTGTTCTATTACGTAAATTAGAATCTGGTTTACGTGGTGTTTCCCACATAATTGTTGATGAAATTCATGAACGTGATGTAAATAGTGATTTTCTATTGGTAGTATTACGTGATATGGTGCATACTTATCCTGATATTCGTGTTATTCTTATGTCAGCTACTATTGACACAACATTATTTTCTGATTATTTTGGTGGTTGTCCAGTTATTGAAGTACCGGGTCGTGCTTTTCCAGTTACACAATTTTTCCTTGAAGATTGTATTGAAATGACAAAATTTGTGCCATCAGTTGAATCCCGCAAACGTAAACGTGATGAAGAAAAAGATGAAGATGGCGGTGGTGCAGCTGTCGTTGAACCAACAACTAATAGTAATGGCGGTGATAGCGCTGATGGTGGTGATGGTGATAAAAATTATAATAAAATTATTGATTCAAAATATTCGATCCAAACTAAAAATGCTATGGCACAAATTTCCGAATCTGAATGTAATTTTGAATTAATTGAAGCAATTTTAATGCTTATCAAAGAGAAAAATATATCAGGAGCAGTTTTGATATTTTTACCAGGATGGAATTTAATTTTTGCTTTAATGAAATTTTTACAAAATAGTCGACAATTTGGCGGTTCAGATTATAAGATATTACCATGCCATTCACAAATTCCAAGAGAAGATCAACGGAAAGTGTTTGAACCTGTACCAAATGGAGTGACCAAGGTAACCAAGAAAATACAACATTTTATAAAATGGTAAATAAATAATTGATTTTTTTTTAGATTATTTTATCAACAAATATTGCTGAAACTTCCATAACAATTGATGATATTGTTTATGTTATTGATATTTGTAAAGCTCGTATGAAAATGTTTACTTCTCACAATAATCTCACTAGTTACGCAACTGTTTGGGCTAGTAAATGTAATCTCGAACAACGTAAGTAATTTTAAATTTATGATTTATTCATCCTTTCTATGGTTTGTCATAATATCTATGGAACCAGTTAGGTTGAGATTTGACACAAAAACGTGAATGAATGCGCAATTTAATGTAGTTAAAATCAAAGACAATCTAAATTTTTGATATATGTATATTTTGATTATGATTACAAATAGATTCACTGCCAAGTTAAAAGTTTTTATATCTTTTTTTAGGTAAAGGACGTGCTGGACGTGTTCGCCCTGGATTTTGTTTTACACTTTGCTCTAAAGCCCGTTTTGACAAGCTTGAAGAACATTTAACACCAGAAATGTTCCGTACCCCATTACACGAATTGTCATTAAGTATTAAACTTTTACATCTCGGTTCAATACATCAATTTTTATCGAAAGCAATTGAACCACCACCACTAGATGCTGTAATAGAAGCTGAAGTTCTATTGCGTGATATGAAAGCTTTAGACGAAAATGATGAACTTACCCCATTGGGTAGAATTTTAGCTCGATTGCCAATTGAACCGCGCCTGGGTAAAATGATGATATTGGGTACTGTATTTGGTTGTGGTGATCCATTAGCAGCCATGGCAGCTTATTCATCAACATTCTCAGAAGTATTTGCTCTTGATATTGGCCAACGGCGCTTAGCTAATCATCAAAAAGCATTGGGTGGTCGAAAATGTTCAGATCATGTAGCTATGATGTGTGCCTATCAACTATGGGAAAAGGCTAAATACAAAGGTGAGGATGAGGAAATACGTTTTTGTGAATGGAAGGGTTTACAATTGCCAACAATGCGAGTAATGTCAGAAGCTAAAAAACAACTTTTGGATTTATTGCAACAGGCTGGTTTTCCGGAAGAAACAATGCTTCAGATGCACATTGATGCTAATGGTGATGATCCACAATTAGATATGACAATTGCATTATTATGTTTGGGTCTTTATCCAAATGTTGGTTTTCATAAAGAGAAACGTAAAGTATTGACAACTGAATCTAAAGCAGCATTAATTCATAAGACTTCAGTAAATTGTAGTAATTTACAAGTAACATTTCCATATCCATTTTTTGTGTTTGGTGAAAAAATACGTACACGTGCTGTATCATGTAAACAAATGACTATGGTAGCACCACTTCATTTACTGTTATTTGGTTGCAGAAAAATTGATTTAGTTAATGACGAAATTTGTCGTATTGATAATTGGATGAATTTTAATATAAATCCAATAGATGCAGCTAAATTAGCGGCACTAAGACCAGCAATCGAAGAATTAGTGACTAGAGCAGCTGAAAATCCAGATGAATTATTAAATATGGAAGATGGATATAGCAAATTAGTGTCTGTAATAAAAGATTTGTGTATAATGAATGCTGGTGACTATCAGATTACACGAGAAACTGGT
The DNA here is from genome assembly GCA_963920725.1 of Rhamphomyia laevipes. NCBI lineage: Eukaryota > Metazoa > Arthropoda > Insecta > Diptera > Empididae > Rhamphomyia > Rhamphomyia laevipes. The sequence goes on from OY987255.1 coordinate 23,596,698, forward strand.
GTAATGCCACATCAACAAAGAAGTGGTGGTAGTGGTGATGGTGGTAGTGCTGCTAAATTTAATCGCCCAAATAATGGAATGGGTGGCTTTGGTGGTGGATTTGGCAGAGGTGGTGGGTTCGGAGGTGGTGGGGCTGGCGGAAGATACGGTAATAGTGGAGGAGGCAGGGGTGGTTTTGGTGGAGGTTACGGAGGACGTAATAATTGGAATCGTGGTGGTCGGCGATTTTAAAAGAAATTAATATAAAATATTTCAAAACTAAAACTAACGTACCAAAATTATAATTATAATAATTTAAAGTAATAAATTATGTTTAAATTTTCCCCAAATCCTCGTCTTTTAACGTTTTTGCTTCTTTATTTTTTTATTTTGCGCGATTTTGCGTTATATAATACAGTACTAACTAAGCAACTCTTGAAAATAGAAAAATTATATCACTATAAATCCTAACATTTTCTGATCAAAAATACCTGAGAACAGAAATAATAATTATATTCATATAAAAATGATATAAAAGCAAGATTCAGTATGCAACGAAGCAAAGCACAAAATTGTACATTCTGACATTTTTGTAGGAAGTTATTTCGACGCTATCGTTTCTAATGGCCGAAATACATTTGTATATGCTAATTAAACGGCTGCAACGCATTGCGTTGAGACGAAGCAAGATATCTCTATTTCTAAATTTTGCTACACGTTTAAACTATGCCTCAAAGTCAAAGCACAAAAAAAAAAACGCACATGTATTTCAAGCATAAAGTATTTCATTAAGTTTTTATTTGATACTACATTCGACACCATCCTATCTCATTAGGTGAAAATTTAATTATTTTCACATTTATCTATATTTTCAATTTAAATAGGTTTTTCACCTTTTTTAAATGTTACAATGAGTTCACAACCAAATATCTTTCACTTTTTTTTAAATACAGGATTGTTCTAAAATTAAATAAAAAAAACCCAAAGTTAAACTCTTTAAATAACTTTAAACTAACAATGCCTGGGAATAACGGTAATATGAAAGAAAGCTAATCAATTACCTAATGAAAAGCCTTGAGCCGTAACCATAATAGGATTAACGACTTAACCTAGTGTCAAAAAAAATTTGTTAAGTCAACGAAAATTTTACAAAAATTAAGGAATAACGTAAGCAAACCATAATAGACTTTTGCTTATATCAATTTAACGTCAAATACATATTCACATATTATTAATAAGAGCACAATTTTTTTACTATTATAATTGAAAACTGTATTTCAAATAAAAACAATTTATTGTTTATAAATTTATAAATATTTTTATTTGACAAATTTCAAATATTTCAAATATAAATTTATAAATTTTGACAAATTTCAAATAAATATTTGAAATTTTGAATAAATATTTGAAATTTGTCAAAATTTCAGAAAGAGGGAGAAGGAGCGCTCGTTGATCGCTCCGTTTCTTAAGTTTCTGAAGTCAACGAAACCGAAAAATGACTTAACGAAAAGTTGGTTAATTCTATTATGGTTTGCTTCATACAATTTATATGAAAGCGCTCATTTCCTTAAGTCTAATTTGACACTAGGTTAAGTCGTTAATCCGATTATGGTTACGGCTTTGGTATAGAAGTTATGATTTTAATTTGTTTGAATTTACAACCCTGAAGGTAATTATTAAACAAGAAAGCCACCCTGTATCTTAGAGGGCGGTCGAGTAAGGGAATCCCACACCCCTTCCAATCCAATAATATTGTTATGTAAATTGAGCACATAGTTTAAGTAAGTTATAGATTGCAAAATACGACCGAAATCACATAGATATTACATATATGATTTTTTGAAACTCTCAAATTTCACTTCACTTGAAATTTGTTTCTTTTTGGATTCGTTGAAATTCATTCCATCGCTTCAAATATTTCGATTCAATTCGTTCTGAATCGATTACAATCGTTCTTACGTTGCTACTTACTTAATCAATTTTTCATACAAAATATAAGAATACGTCAATTTTGAACTTTTCTCAACGAATCGTTACTGAACTGATATGTAATTTAATCGGTTGCAACATATAACAATATGTTCAGTCTACTTAACCAGTCGATTGGCTACTGTACGAATCGTTACTGAATTAACTGATCGCTACATTGGAGCCCAACGCATGAGGTTTTTTTTTGCACCCGAACAGCCCTGTATTCCTATTGTCATGGTCAATATCGTGTCGTGATTACAAAAGTTGATACATATCAACTTATGGAATTGGAATGATGAATAATACCTCATAATTATTTTCTACAGGGTAAATAAATTTGACAATTTAATATATTAGCGCCATCTTCCATAATTTTTAATAGAATATTAATTTTATTGTTGTTTTTTGCGCAATCTTTATTTTTTTTAGTTTAATTTTGAAAGTTCGCGCGGTAGGTTGTTGATTCGTGTACTCGGCTATTTTTTTCAGTGGACAAAATGTTCTTGTTCTTAGTAAAAATCCAAAATTTAATATGTTTTGCCATTAATATTAATTTAATAACGTGTCAATTATTTAGTTAAAAATCTATAAATTAAAAATAAATAAATTTGTGTACCATTTCCAGAATATTTGTTATTCTTCCGGAAAAGAACTTTTTAATAATTTAGTTGTTTTAATGAAAAATAATGTGATATACATAAATATATGAAAATTTGAAAATATTTTGAATTTAATAATATTAGATTGGAATTGTTACATTTCATATTAAATTAATTAGAATTAACATTTCTAGAGGTTTGTTTTTGATTTATTTATAATCAATTTATGCAGATTCTTGTTTAATTTGGGTTAAAAAAAACTATCAAAAATTAAGATAAAATTTATGTTTCGAGAGAATCTCCTCTTAGCAGAGGAGAACTTATACAAACAAGATAACATATTAATAAAATGTATATCAAAATTTCAAAATATCGAAAATTAAGAGGAGAATAAAAATGGTGCACTTTAGGGGAAAGTAAAACAGAAAAAACCAGCTGGATCGATTTTACTCTACAAAAATATTTGGTACACATATACACAGCAGCCATTTAGAATCATTATAATCATTGGCAACAACATAGATTCCATTATAAAAAAACAACAAACATCTTTGAAGGAATTCCATTATCAGGACGATAATTTAATATTTGAATGTAATTTTGTTTACTCTCCATAGGTACAATGAAATTGAATCTATACCTAATAGAACATTATGTCTTCCTTTTGGGGTTGTGTAATTGTATTTAAATTATACTGGTTATCAATAAATTCCAGGTTATGATTTTCTATATACATTTATCTATATACATTTTTTTAAAGTCAACAAATTTCGAAAATTACTCTTTTTATTCTGTTGCAACTTGCAAGTCCAGTGCAAGTAAGCAGTAAACGTAAACAAAAAAATGTTAAACAATTTTATTTTTCCCACAATGAAATGGAAATTTATTTAAAAAATCATTCTTCAATCTTCTGTCTCTTTAGTTTAGTATTAAAATCTAACTACTTTTTCACGTCGATCGACTGCACCATCAGTTAAATCAAAACTACAATAAAAAAAGCTATTGAAATAAAAATGCAAGTTACTATCAAGCATATATATGATATTTCTTTAATATTATAATTTTATTCTATTTCAAAGGGAATATAAACAACAAAACTTGTCCATATTATAATACAGTTGGTCGGACTTTTTTAATGTAGCTTCTAATCAAAATGAAATTATTAATGTTTATAAAGCCGAATCAGCCGCTCAGTTGCGCAATTATAATAATAATAATCATAATTTATTTATATAAATGAGAAGATTAGTATTTTGGACATATACATATAAATGATTGACAAAAAATATATATTTATGTCCCGCCGTTTAATTCGCATGTGGAAAAATTCTACACAGTTGGCCTTGCAAAAGTCCCATTTATATATCTGCGCATAGTACGACGTTAGTTGATCAATTGCATAAATTATACTTAAAAAGTTCCTGGGAATCGTAATCTGGATTCTGCTGCATGCTGCATGTCCCAATTATACTTATTACCACCATTTCTTGTAATCAGAAAGTACAATTACATACTTTTCTTTACCAATCTTATATATTAGTAGTGTCGCTTTTTTGTCCTTTTTTAATCAGAGATTAACAACGCATCAGTTTATTTTCATCCCAAAATTAAAGCAAAACAAATAATTTTTTTTTTTACATAATCTTATAAAACAAGACTTTCAATAGTATACTATACCTACCCTGTTATGTATGGGAATATATAAAACAAGTTTTTTATTATTTATTTTAATGCAAACACATCAGCAGCATAAAATAAGAGTAGTTTTTATAATAACGCAAAACAAAAATAAAAACAGAAAAGAATATAAAAAATATTTACATAAATTTAAAAACAACTCTGAACAACAACAATAATATCTCTAGTAATTTAGTTGGTCGGAGTGAAAAATTTTGTGACAGTGACCAGAATTAACAAGTAGTTATAAAAATTCAAAAATTCTTATATATCTTATAATCATATGTAATCTACAAAAGTGGTTTAATATCGTTCGTTTTGCACATTAATAAAATATTAAAATATTAAAAATTTGTATATATATACTACTTACTATAAATTCAAAAAAAAAAAAAATATAATCAATATTATGTAAATAATTGATTTTATAAATAATATATTTTTGTTTTTTGTTTATTATTGTTTTTAATTTTTTTAATAAAAATTATGAAAAACTAAATTTATAATAATATAAAAAAAATAAAATACTTATTTAATATTTAACCACATTTTAACTTCAATATAAAAACCACAAAAATAAAATATAGAAAAATTCGAATGAAGAAATAATATTTTGGATAGAGAATCGTGGATTTTTGAACTAAAATTGGTAAGTTTACAATTTCAAATATTTTTTTTTTTTTTTTAAGTTAATTTTGATTGATATATACTAACAATATATTTAAATATAGTAGGTAATATATTTATTATAAATTTATCAATTTTGATTTATAAAATTGAAATTATCGAATTGTATTTCATTTAATTATTTTTATTGTGTTGACTCAATATCTAAATATAAAGGCAAAAATCCCTGAAGTTAAATTGATTATTTTCGGAATTATATATTTGTATGAGTTGTATGCCTCCTGTGTATTATGTAGGTGTTATCTCTTCAAACTTTTAATTTAAATTTGTGTTTACTCTGCCTTGAATCTTATTGAAGTTTGTATTTTGTAATAATCAGATAAAAAGTAAAAAGATATTAATTGAATCGATAATGACATAAATCATCATAACTTTGACAAGAAATGTAATGACCATAATATTTCTATAATTCTTGTTGTATGAGCAACTAATTATGAATAAAGTATTAAAAATTAATAGAATAATTTTGATTGATATTTATATGTATAAGTTTAATTATTTAAAATGTTATAAAATGTTATTCGGAGGAATATTTCGGATGTTAATTGATTCGATAGTTATTTAACATACAACGTACAAGTTATGTTATTGTAAACTAAATGTCCTTTAAAGTTGAGTGATTTTATTAAATTTCTATGTTTAATTAGTGAAAATGGTTGTCCGAGTAAGTGATGTTGCAAAACCTTTAATTGCGTAAAAATTACTTTATTTCCAGTAGATCATTTTCTAGATTCTTGCCATGTAAACTCAAAAATAATGATACACAACTTATGATTATGATGTGCCTGGTTATCAAGAGTTTTTAATGTTAATGAATTTATTGTCCGTCGCCAATTCATCTACAAATATAAAATAAACATTAAATATGGCGTATTTGGAATTAATACCTTGTTATGTCGTAAATGGAAGTGGAATTATCAGTTTTTCTTTTGTGTTTTTCATTATTAAGTTATATATATACGGTATATGATGGAATTAAATCAGTTTCTTGTTGTCTGGGTTTCTCAATTTCCTGGAATTTAAATAAATTTGATATTTTAAGTAGTTAATATAAAATTAGCTGTTTTAGAGAGAACATAAAAAACATTATAAAATGAGTTTGGAATTCTGTTTGTTATGAAAACATACAATAATAAATAAATTTGATATAGAAAGGCTAACAAATGAAACCATCTGTCCACAAAAAATACTGAATATTTAAAACTATTAACATTATGTTATTTAAAAATTTCTCCTATAAGTATAATATATACTACAGAAAACTTTTGAAGTCTATAGTTAATAGTTTCAAATAGAATTACTATTATATCATTAGAAAATTGGTACCTTAATTAAATTTTGATTGTAGATTTTTCTTGTTGTTGCTTATTAAATTTACTTTTCGTTTATGCGTCAAAATTTAATATTTAACTAAGTATAATAAAGAAATAAAATACTTAGTTTTATTAGTAAAAATTAAAACTATATTTAACAAAAATACTAAAGTTAATCCCACAATCTAATTACAATGTGAAAAGGGTTACAAATACTCGTAAAATATAAAACTAATAATTTATTTACAATTTTTCAAAACCTTGTAATTTACTTTTATAATTTATAAGTACATATTTAATATATAAATAATATATTATATATGGATATAAGAATCAGACAGAAAAATAGGAATAAAGTCGAGTTTAGCGACACATAAAACGATAATACTAATAAAAACCTGACCAGTTCGCCTAAGTCATTTTCAATTTTACTATTAAACGTATCCAATGTTTGTTAGTTTTGCTACCAAAAAGTAGTAAAAAAATAAAATAAAGAATATCAGAATAAAACTCACTTGAACCTCTTGTAAAATATTTAGTTAAGCAGGTTTTTCTTGACTTTCCTTTTATGGAAAGTTGATTTATATATAAATTTGAAAATGATTGAGGAGAAAAATAAAATATTACTTATATTAGCAATTTTAGCAAATATATTAGTTATTATTTTGAAATTTAAAAAATTTTTGGAAATATTTATAAGTATTGTAAATTTATTAATATTTTTAGCAAAACTAGTTTCTTGATATTAAAACAATTCGTTTAACCTTTTCTGTAGGCATAGACAGAATCAGTATAATAAAAAGATTCACTTATAACGTCTTTTTTTATAAGTAATAAAATATTACTTATATTAGCAATTTTAGCAAATATATTAGTTATTATTTTGAAATTTAAAAAATTTTTGGAAATATTTATAAGTATTGTAAATTTATTAATATTTTTAGCAAAACTAGTTTCTTGATATTAAAACAATTCGTTTAACCTTTTCTGTAGGCATAGACAGAATCAGTATAATAAAAAGATTCACTTATAACGTCTTTTTTTACCTTTATCAAAATTCCTAAGATAGGAAAGGAAATTACAAGAGTATACTTTAGATTTCTGGTTTCAAAAACAAAAACAAATAAAAATTAATGCAAAAAAACTTGAACCTATTGAAAATATGTAATGTTAAATCACCCCATTTGAAATTTTATTTACAGAAACATACTTATATCAATAATGAAGCTATTGAATTTGTCGAGTGTTACTAAATATATTTTTGTTGAAAGAATTAAAACAATGTAAAATATAGGATTTCTTTTTTCCAGAAATTTAACAAACATTGAAGACAATTTAAATTAAAGGACATTCAATGTTGACAAAACATTAAAATTTATTAGAAATTATCATTTGAACAAAACTAATTAAAATTGTTAAGCGAGTATAGAAAAATCAAAGTTAGTCAAATTTTGAATACAGTTTTAAATTTATGCTGAGTTGGTATTTTGAATAAAAGTATAATATTTTTATAACATACCAATTTTATGATTGCAGTGGTTTCAATTTCTTTAACAGGGTTATTTGTAAACTATTTATATAACCATTCCAACAAGTACGTCAAGTTTTCATCAAAACAAGAAACAATAAAATTATATTTCAGGAAAAATTATCCTTATACATTTACTTAATTAATTACTCCATAAAACGTGATAAAATCTAAGTTTTTTACCGGATATTATATATATAATAGAATTTTATATTGAAAAAGCTCCAGCCAGCGGCAAAATATGTATGAATATTAAATATAGCTAGTAAAAGGATATTAAAATACATAATACATACATTTATGCTAAGGATGATGCAATATATTTAAAATTCTCCTTTCAAGTTTTTATCCTGAAAGCTTTTTTCTCTCTGCTTCTGCTAATAGTGATCCTGGGTGGTGGTGTTGAGTGAGTGAGTCGTGAATTAAATTTATTCTCATCTTAAATTATATAAATATACTTATATAAAAAATATTTGTACAAGGATCTGAAATACACTATAAAATTTGTCCTTGCCCCAAATAATAATTTTCTATGTATTTGTTGAATTTGTTGCGGCGCACGAAGTAAAACATATCAACAAGAACGAAAATTGAATTTCCTTAAAATGCACAATTCATTTTATTGATAATAATGATGGTGTTAAAATATGCTCAAATAACAATCCTACATCTAAAATTTTCTATATTCATTAATTTCCTTATAAAATACTTAAAGATTTTCCATTTTCTAAATGGAAATTTTAACACTTTCCATAATTATATAAATTAAAATTATTCTTAATACGTGGTACAAATAATTCATATATGCAAGTTGAAATATGTATATAAAAAATAATTTTATTTTCAAATTTTGAATATCATCTTTTACAATTTCCGTTTTAATTTTCTGTTTAATATAATTCATTTCTATTATTGTCAACGTTTTTTTATTTCCTTTAGAAATTTATCTCACTCAGCATCATACAAATTCGGTTGTTTTCGGCTCGATTTTTTATATTTCTACCAGCAAGCATGTGATATAAGCCGCAATGTGCGAATGTGCCATCTAATGAATATATAGATAAATTTAGTATAATGGCGGTGATGGTAGACTATATAGGGAGGCTATATGAGGATGATCAATGAGGTTGGGTGCTGTTGTGCGCATTTTATATTATTATATGCGGTCAAGGATACGAAAATATACACAAAATCCTTCATATAAAAATCCCTTTCTTTTCTATCCATTTTTATAAAGGTTATAACTCTTATAAAGAATTTTTTTATCTGTCATATTTTATGAATAATATTCAAATTAAGAAATAATAAAAGTTCTTTTACACAAGAATTATGTTAAAGTTTGAAATGTTTGACTTTATTTTGTGGAATAAGTAAGTAAAATTTAAAAATTTACTTAAGTAATTCACTTAATTATATCAATAATATTTAATTTAGTTAATTGACAAAATATGGAAATAATGCCAAATATTAGTATAATTTGGTTGCCACTTTAACAGGTCACATTTTCATTTAAAATGTTGATGCAATTATGATTTTATTGAAATATAACCAATATTATATATGTCTTTAGGATTGTAGCACTCACTCCCCCCCGTTAGCACTTAAATTTGAAAATTGATATAAGAAAAACTTTAGAAAAAAAAATTAGGTTAATAATATTTTAAGGACTATTTTTCCTGTGAATCATCATCATATTCTTTTTTATATCAATTTAGTGGAAATGGGAAAAATCAACTGAATGGCAATATGCAAGACTACTCTTAAAATATATAGTTATAAATATATTGTAAAGAAATTGAAAAAGTTCTACATTTTTTTTTGTTGAAATTGCATTTTTTTAATAATAGAAAAGTTTGTAATTTAAAAATAAATTCATTGAAAAAAATCATACTTTCGTGCTTAAAATAATAAAATTTAATAAATTTATTGAAAATTTTTATAAATTCATAGATTTCGATAAAATTTCTGTGTAAACATGAAACCAGGTCAATTGATTTTTAAAAGAAATGATAATAAGAAATAAATTTTTCAAATTTTATTACATTTTTGTTAGTAAATATAAAATAAATTATTAGTTATAATTATGTTGTTTTGCTATATGAATATATTATGCAATTATGGCTGCATTGAAAAATAACGTTCTTTATTCATTTTCTCACAGGGAATTTACTGCCACAAAAAAATAACAGACGAATTGTCAACATCTCACACCGGGACATAAAATATCTTTTGTATAAATATAAACTTCTAAGTTAGGACAAGTCACCCAGAAAATGTCCGAATTATTCGGCCATATCCAGTCTAAATACCTTATTTGCATTGTGTATGAATCTTGCATGTCCAATAGCTTCGTAAACAAAAACAATATACTTACTCCTATGTTTAATCTACGTCTCCTCAAACCAAAACACAGCTTTTGATGATTGCCAATTTTGATAACAAGAAGTCCTGTCACTGGCATACTTACAGCCTCTTTTAGGTTTGCTAGCGATAGTGTGTGTTAGTATTAACATAATTCTTTAGCTTTCTCTCGCTTTCTAATATGATTTGATTCATGACTTGTTTCTAAGTAGTTTTTCGAGAAATATTATTATCACTACTTTTTTGATAGCCCCAAAGCAAACATCAACCATAAAGAATAGCTTCTATTGAACAAAACTAACAAAAAAATGTTCGTCAACTTAAAATATTTTTAAAGTTCATTAATCTTTTTATCGACAATTTAAAATATTATCTTGTTTGTATTAAAATGTTTAAAATTCTTTTAAATTACATAAAATGTTTTATATAAGGAAATGAAAATGTTTTTGGATGTCGAACTTTTTTAACCATTATTTGTCCCATTTATTATTCGTTATATCCTTTTTAAAATTACTATATTTTTTGTACATTCAATATTTGAATTTTTTTTATTTAATGTAAATTAAAGTGCCCCAAGAGAGAAAAACCAAAAAAACAATTTTGGGTCCCTTTCGGAAAATGGTCATTTTCATAAATTTATAAATTTTTTTATATTTATTTTATTTAAAATATTATATTTTTATTATTGAGGAATAAAAATCAACCATAAATAACACAAAAAAAAATCATTAAAAGGAAGTTTATTGTGTTGTTGAAAGTTTTGAATGCACCCAAGGGAAATTTATCGATCACAAATAGAATATATGTATTGTATATATAGTTTAAATTCCCCACATAACTGTCAATTAAAATATACATCAACTATTTAATATTCACCCTGTTAAATATAAAATTAAACGATAATAATATTTTTAAATGATAGATAACACAAAAATATTGGACAGAATTTTCTATTTTAATCAGATTAATTTTCATTAGATTAATATTTTGGAAATTTTATTTACCTTTTACTTCAGAGTAAACAAATAAGTATTAAAATTTTTATATTTTGATTAACTTTTACAAAATTAATGTAATTGATATAATATACTAGTTTAGTAAATAAAATATATAAAATTTCTAAATTGAATACGTTTTCCAGAATGTTTTTCATATTTTTTACTCATCTTTCTATTTATTTCTTGGCAACTATTTTTCATTCACTTTCCAATTGTACACAGAGCCATCACTACAGAAATAGAGACATATACTTACTTATTACAGATAGGACGAATATTTCAGTATACTTTATAAGTTATTAGATTTCGTTGACCTGCTTTCAGGATATTCATATACTTGCTATATATAAGGATTGAATTTTAAAGTTATAAATGATGAAAATTAGTATAGAAGAAAAACTTTTGAACAATATCCTTTCGATACTTTTTGAGGAAAACTTTTTAAGGAAACAGTTGATTAGGTTTCCCAGTACCTTGTAGATAATGTAATATGGGATATTCCTGAGTATAAATCACAAATATTGAAAAACTCATGACTATTCTAAAAATATTGCTATGTGGGCGTCACCGTCCACATATATAGAATGATTATGGATTTAACTATATACACTGGGACACCCTGTATATATACATATATATTTCTAATAAAAAAAAAATTAATATCAAAAATTTGTACAGATAAACACCGATAAACATATTGATTGTCTTATCTGATAAACGTACCACATCAGACATTACCAGTTGACACCCTAAAAGTAGTTACACTAGAAGATTTCGAAACTACTGACAATTCATATTACCTATAATTTATAGTACTTACCAAACTACGAGAAAGAATGTCCTATTTAAATTTATTTTTAATTATTCAATTCAAACACATAAATTTATTTTGGTTCTGATGTTTTTTTCTTTCCAGTTTGGTGATTAAAGTATTAAAACCTAAATATATACAAAATATTGCTAAGCCAATATTTGTTGTCAACCGTATTTAAATCTTAAAACTATATTATAATTCAATATTTATTCGATATAAAACTAAATAAAAAATATCAGTTCCATTATCTCTTTTAAAACATTGAATAATCTAATAAGTCCTTAAAGTTTCTTATCCCATTTTGAGATAAAATAAAAAAAATCTATAAAAAAAAATTACATCAGTTCTGGATGATTTGAATAGAAAAAAAAAGACTAAAATCACTAAAGAACTATAAGGGATTATAATCGAACACAGAAAAAGATATCCGTAAATTTGTAAACAAAATCGAATTAAACTGATTAGAAAGTTTTTTTTTTAAAGGATATTTTGTTGGGAAATTGTAAATATTTTAAGCCTTCAATAATATTTCTACCGAGCATATATTAAATTAAAGACTCGTAGACTGATTTGTTAACTCGTGCCACGATTTTTGCCTTCTAATTTATTGTATTATATGTCTGTAGTCTCAAGTTAGACATATGCGTATAATTTACTAAGGGCTTTAGATTTTAAACGCCCTGCTGTTGCGTTTTCATGGATGGTTTGTTGATGAGTTCTTTCAATTCTTTCAATTATGTACATAGTTAATACTTATATGATGTACAGTTGTTTCATAAATTTAAATTAATAATATTCCCTATTGAACATTACAGAATATGTGAACATATGGATGTATAATGGTAGGATGCATCCAGCTACATTTAGGTAATATATTTTATAAAAATATGATACAAACCATTAACTGATCTGTTTAGAGTTTAGATTATTAGCGAAAGTTTGTTAGAGAAATTTTGGTTTCTCCAGCGTATGAAATGACTGTATGAACAAAAATTTTGAAATCTTATGCCTTTGGACTACATTTTCCCTCAAAAATTTGATTCCTATATTTGATAATTTTAAACATTATCATTGGTATCATTGTAATATTATTATAATGGACTTGAAAACACAATCACAATTTTAAAACACATGCAATAATAAAGAAGTTTTTCTACCCCTGAATTGAAAATTATATTATTTTTTTTAAATAGTGGTGACATTATAAACAATTTATGTACATTATTAAGTTAGCTAAATAATTATACATATGTAAAATATTAACTTGCGTTGCAACCAACCCTAGCTGGCTACCCTATTTTAAATAGATATTTTCCTGACATTATATACACACTTATGCAAATAGATAAATGGTAGTTTATAAAAACAATTTTACCAGGGTATTATTATTATATGTAGTGTCATTGAACTATCATTGCATGATAAATATTATATAATGTATAAAAGTATAAAAGTTTGTTTAGATGCAAGTGTTGCCAAAATTTTAAGAAATTTAAATAAAATATTTAATTATTTGTTTAATAGATTTGATTTAGTTATGAGTTGTACTGGAGGCTGTGCTTTAGTGTATTTTCATCACCATACAATAAATCACAGCTTCAATCACCGCTTAAACCTTCATTTTCTTGGTAACCTTGCTTTATCCGTGACTTTAATTTTACACCGCTGAAATGTTTTTGAAATATTTTGAAGATAATTTTTAATCATAAAAAATATTAACATTAAATTTTATCGAAAATTAAATTTTGCAACACCGTAAAGTGCGCAACAATAATTGCTTGATCTCCTCAACATAATGTACATTTACATAAACATAATATTTATATATATTTATATGGAAATACATAATATTTTTTGTTTTTGGTGTAGGAGAAAATAATTTTGTTTTTTATGTTTTATTGTTTGCAACTGAATCTCATTTTGATGTGAAACGAATATTGATTTTTTCCCGCTTATATTACATATATTTCTACATTTTGTAGGTGGTGAGAAAGTTTTAGGGGTGATTTTTATAATAAAATGCAAAATAGTAGATTATTATTATGTATTTTAAAAAGGAGAGGTAGATTTTATGTTTAGTTCTGGTTTTCAAAGATATATTTTTGTTTTATTTGTAAATGAAAAAAGAAATTATACAAATAAAATTGATATTATTCGTTATATTATAAAATATTTACATTATTATTCGTATAACTTGATATAATTCGTTAAATAATGTGATAGATGTTGTGGGATTGTTATTTATTGTAAATATTTAAATATAATATTATGATTTAATTTGTTTACAAAAATTTTATTTATTTACTAACGAATTCGAAATTAAGTAGAAACAAATACCATAAAACACAATATTAAATAATTTAAATAAGTTATTCGCAAAAATTATTCTAAATAAAATTAAAATTATAATAACAATTAATTCAATAATTCAAACGTAAATGGCTCTACGTAATGTAATGGCTAACTAATATTATACTTAATTGAAGATAAAATACGTTGTCACACTGTGCAGGTCTACAATATATTTTGACTAACAGAAGCTCAAACTACTAAGATTAGAACAAAAATTAAATATAATTACTTATAAGTCCAATTTATTAATTTTGACTGATATCCAAAAATTTAAATAGGTAATTACAAAAAAAAAAAATGAAATGAAGAATTTGAAATCAGGAAAAAATATAATTTAATTTGAAAATCATTAAATTTATTATAATTTTAATTTCATTGTTTTAAAATTAACATTTTTTTGTTGACCTTACACATTTTTCGTTTTAGAATTACAAAATTATTCAAATTCTTATATAATTAAAAAATTCGAAATTATTTCAATGGCATCAGAATATTCATTTGGTCGAATTTAATATAAATATTTATGAGGAGAATCAATCAAACATCTGATAGATATATCCCATTACCATTAGCCTTGTAATTTCCGAAATTATATTTAATATATATGTACATATGAAAACAGGAATTGGTAATTCACAGTAATAAAATATAATTACTCTTCATTTAAAATAACAAGGTTTGTTCCATTACATGTCGTATTTTCATGTCCATTACTAGACTGATATTTCCCCTAAAATATCTTTAAATTTTATATGCTTTTTTATAGTTATAACTTATAACTATAACTAAATTTTATGTTTCCAAATTAAATGTAGAATGATGATGTAAGTTTGACCACAAAGTTTAGTTTTAATAAATTTTCTATGTTTATGTTTTCATTTGAAATTTTGAACTCATTAGTTTATTTTATGTAATTATATTTATATAAAAAATTATTTGTATAACAAAATTTAACTGATAAAAATGAGCGTAGATAATATTACATTAAAATTATTATAATTTTAAGTAATTAATCATCTTCTTGATTTTAACTGTATAAATTTACCATGTTTAAAAGATTATCCAGTTTTGAATTTTTTAAAAATTAATATTATTTAAATATGATTTTTTTTGTTCTTAATGAAGTATAACAAGAAATGTATTTAACTTATTTCACAGATCGTCTTGCAAAAAATATGATAATTTCTTTTTTGCTATAGACAATAAATTTATTAAAATAATTTTCAAAAACAAAGCCGCTAGTTAAACGGTTGGATTATTCGCTTAATTAGTATGACGACATAAAAATTAAAATAATTATAAAAATGAAATCTATACAAAACAACAAAACCATTAAATCTTATTATGATGAATTTGACTTCATAAAATATTTTATGATATTATTTATAATGTAAAGAAGACGGTAAACGGATAAATTTTAAGGTGATGAAATTGAATATAAAGATCAGCTTAAAGTTATGACAAAAGATCGATATGATAAGATTCTGTTGTATTTCAAACTTATTTGCTTACATATAAAAATCTGACATACATTTTCCTTTTTTAGTGACCTCAGTTTGAGGTATTTGATAAAATTTAATTGAATATTATTTACTGTATGCTGTATGTAAAAAATTTCGTCGTTACTATGAATATTTTAGTTAAATGGATTTGTAATGAATATTTGGTTAAAGGGATTTGTAAGATTTTAATGATAATTATAAAATATTGAAGAGTATTTTTTTTATTTAACTAATTGTCCATTGCTCTTTAAGGATACTTTTTATATCCAAGCGGAGCAGTACATTAATTTTATATGGATTACGAATCATAATTTTCTTACTTTAATTTTAATACAACTTATGGTAAATATATATTCCGCAAATGTATATCCTTGCAATTAGCTCGTTTAATTTTAATCGAGCATAAACTCTATTACTATTTAGTATCGTCACGCTTTTCACCTTCCTAAATTCGATTAATTATTTTTCAATATTTCTGAAGTTATTAACAACATATTTGCTCTGTTGATAAAAAAAATTTGAGAGTGATAGATTTAAAACTCGATTTGATCAATTTCCTTACAGAAATAGTCCAGCATGACGTCAAAACGAGAAATTCAGTCAAGAACTTCTGGATTAAATCCGGATCTTTGAGTTACAGCAACTGGCTACAGCGTATAGTCAAACTTATTTAATTAAATCCAAAATTCTGAAACAATACTTCCGTTCCCATAAAAAACATCTATAATATCTTTTTATGTACAATTAATTTTAAAAATAATTTATTGCCGGTAAAACTATTCAATTAAAATAAAATTGTTTTTGTACACAATGTGAATTCAAGAGTAAAATTTTATTTACTTATTATTTTATAATTATTCATATTATTAAATTGTATTTAAATTATATTTAGTAACTATATAATCCACACTGGATCATCTAGTGTGTGACTAGGCGTCTGGTACTAATACTTGGGACAAGAGATACTGCTCACTGTTGGTTGCTCCCTTTAAAACTACTTCTGTGGAGCTTTCTTTTCTTCTGTGGAGCAGATGTTTTGATAGATTGAAACCACAAAGGATCCATCGACTCTCATGATATATGATAATCATCACAAATCTTTACATACCATTCTTAACCTAACCTAGTTAAAATAAACCCAGAACATCCACGTTAACCCTATTCTAACTTCATCATGCTACCAATCCAAAAGAATCTCAATAACAAATTATATATTCAACTTATAAATAAATATTTCATCTCCAAACAAATTATTATTCATAGATTATGTTTATGCTATTGAAACTCAGGTTAATTACTCTTTTTTTTATGTATGTAAATTGAAAAAAATAAATATTTCCATTATACTTAAAATATTATTTTTCCATAATATTCTTTCAAATTGTAGGAGACTACTTGACCTAATTTTTTTATTGGTTGCACATCAGTTGCAATCTTTCAAAATAACGCAAATGCTGTAATAAATATACAATATCTAATAAACTGAATATACATAAAATTGTCATATAAATTTTATGCTATTAGTCACAATATTTCAGTTCGTATTAGCAGAGAAGTCAACTGTGTTTGTTATTATAAATGGATATAAAACATAATAATTTAATAACAACAAAAAAATTCCTCCCATCATACAACAAAAAATTATAACTTGTTCATAAAATATAAAATGATATAGATAAATTTAATATATAAATAGTCCAAATGGAATCCGAAAGATTATTATGACAAAATAAAACTTCCGGATGATTTATGTCAAGACATAATAACAACATTAAAAACTAAAACCATTGTGTTTACATTATTAGTTTAATGAATTACAAAAAGAAAATAAACTCTATGACTATTAAAGAATTAGATAAAAATGGGGATTTTCTGTAAGTGAAATTAAAGCAGTTTATGTGGAAAACGGGTCAATCTTTTCTATACTATTGCTTGCAAAAAAAAAAAACAGTAGCAATAGCAACACATTAAACAGAATCTACTGAAATAATTATAAAAATATGATTAGTATAGAAAGATAGTTACAAGAATAGAAGTAAAATGAAAATAAAAAGTTCGAAAACTTTAATATTGATGAAAATTAAATTAAAATCTTTGGATTATTTAAGCAAAATTACGATAAAATTTGGTAATATTTAGGTGGTTTCATAAAAAATAGTATCACAATTTTTATTCATCAGTTGTGGTTTATTCAAATATTTTGCGGTTACATTTTGTTTTAGCAATAAATTTTTTGTGACGATATAAAATATCATTTTCATCATAATAAATAAGATACAATTACAATTGAAATGTCATAATTTATTATATTCTTCTAGAAGATATTATATTGGCTTGACTAATGAACTTGACTTATAAAAGGCTATCAGCTATGAATTTAAAAACTCAAAATTCTTGTTTTACTCAGAATTTAAATTAGAACTTTTACTTAGTATATGTTGTGAAATTACCACTATTTTTCTCAGTGAGGTAATATTTGTTGACCAACAACAATTACACGGTTTTTTATAGATTATAGATTTTATTATTTATAATATTTAATTATTAAGGATAATTTATTACCCAGCAAAGTCTGGGCATTTCAAAAATTTATTTTAGACTCATTAGAGTGTTCCTCTCCACGGAAATCTTTAGTAAAAGGCGAAAGATTTATTCGACAATTGAAGAGAAACCAGAGTACCTTATCAGTTCTATATTTCATATTATTATAAGTCTTTCTATAAATTACGACTGTGAATTATATTTTTGCAACGCACAAATTAATACAAATAGTTGTTTTCTGTAGTATCATTGATATAATGGATGTTTTTTTGCTTAGATAGAACTTACGAAAGGCTTAATTGTCGTCATTGTCAAAGAAGATGTCATACTACAAACTACACTCACTTTTTGACATCTATGATTAGTAATTAGTATACTCTTGAAAATCATCATGAATAGACTCACGTTTGAACAACGCTACCAAATTATCCATCCAAATTTACTTTTGAAAATCAATCCTGGATTCGCGCAACTTATGACGACTTTTATTATATGATTTTTATGGAGCACATAATGATTGATTTCATACAACATAGAATAACTCTAATCTAATGATGCAGTAATACCAACACATCGAAGTAATGTGCGTGCTGAAGAGAATATCGCCGCTGCAAAAAAAAGGGTGGAAGAACAACCAAATTTATCGATTCATCGGGTCGCAGACAAAAGTGTGGAAGAACATCCAAATTTATCGTTTCGTCGGGTCGAGTTGGGGTGGGGTTTTGTCGCCAGTACACTACGTGGAAAATTTTGTGCAAAGATCTTGGACTACACCCTTATAAATCCAGCTCAGCTAGTGCAGGATGCAGGAATTAAAGCCACGAGAACATCATTCATATGTGTCGTTCTTTCGCAGATTGAATCTTACATAAATAAAATCACATTACAGATTACACGATTACACCCGTCTAAATAAGGCGCACTCGCACATAAAACCAAAGGAAATAAAATAAAAATTTAATTATTTAGTTTTTTAGTCATAATTCGTTAAATCTAATTTTATACGATTCACTTTTTTTTGGATATTTTATAAAATTTGTGCACCACTCAGAAGTCGTTCTATCCTTTTACCGAGCGATCATCGACAATTTAAATTCAAATGTTAAACATAGAACTTAAATCTCCCTCACGCTACAGATAGAACGATTTAACTCCTCATCGCGGGTGCGAATTCTTTCAGATTGCTCTGAAAGTTGAAGAAGACTGACTACAGAAATGATCCTGTGAAGTATAGTCTTAAATTTTATAAAGTTACATTGCCATTATTTATACAATTCCCTATTAATTTCGACTGTGAACTATAAAATGAACTAAAAATGACGTCATTTATAGATATATTTTTATTTTATTTCTACATTTTTAATAATCTGGTCTGGTTTATATATTATATATACTTGTATCTTGTACTTGTATTGTGGTATTCTTATGTTTTACGGTTTTAGATTTAATGTATGTACAACAAACATAACGTAATACGTAAATCATAATTTAAAGCTTTTTATTTTTATATTATAATTTTATGATGTTCATTTATATTTCGAATATTTTGTTCTTACAATAAAAATCTATATTTATTATAATTCTAATATAATTCTTATAAACGTTCGTACTTATAGATTAAGAATTAAATTGTTACTCTTAGATTTATCAAATTTTTTATGGATATCTTATGTTTTTCCGGAGTGAAAAAATACTTTAAAAATTTATTATTAAATTTTAAAAATTCTTAAGTAGATGAAGATATTTTTGTTTGATTAATAACTATACAAATAATATCGATAACAACATCTGCAGATAGTCTAATCAAAAAATATTTCTTTGCCGATGATGATTCATTCACACCCCGGACAACAGATGTGAAATTCATTACCGAAATAAAAAATAATTTCTGTAAAGAAATCTACCTTCCGATCTAAATTTGAATTTATGATTTTATTTCAGTGCTGCTGTTGAATTTATAATGTTTTAAAAATTATTGAAATTGACTATTAAAACTACGTTTCTATACAAACATCAAAACCAAATGAAATAAAAATATTTCATTTAATAAAAATATTAATAGAACTACTATCGATGTCGACATTTTTGTTTATGTGATTCCTTTTACATATTCGTAGATTTTGTGGTTTCAGTATTGACACAGACGGACGAATCGAAATTGTGGTTTTGATAAATTTCCATTCCATTTGTCAAAATCTAAAAAACTATGCCATATGGAAAATATATAAATTTTTAGGGTATGTGTTATAAAGATATTGATTGGCATGATACCAAGTTCTTTGGTTGTTATTAGAATATTTTTCTATTAAAATAATAATTTTATAATATGTAAAAAAAAATACTATTTGATCGTTGACATCTGATTGTTTTTAATTGTAATCATATTAAAGTTCTTGTAGTCATTAAAATTCTAAAATAAATTTTCATATAGTTTTTAATTATATTGAATTTATTCACAATAATGCAACGCTTTTTGCGTTGAGATTAATTTAATTTTTATCAATTAATTAATTTAACTTACTCTGGTCAAAAGTTGAAAGATGTTAAATTTTATCATTATCTATCTTCTATGTGTGGAGTTATATTGTTATGAATCATTACCGGATTACAGCCAAATTATAACTCTATAATTCTTTATTTATTCAGTCCGTAAAGCAATACCAAATAATTTAATATTTTAGACAAGTAAGGCGTTCCGCATACTATATTCGAAAAGTTGATACGAAAAAATTTATTTTTTTAATTTTTGAAGAAATTAAAAAAAAAAATCAGAATATACTTTGATACCAAACTATTGAGAAATTAATTCTTTATGATTTTTAATTCATATGTTTACAGGAATACAGATATTTTATTTAAATATTGCATTTTCTGATAAAAAATACTACAGGGATTTTACTTTTTATCAGAAAATGCAATATTTAAATAAAATATCTGTATTCCTGTAAACATATGAATTAAAAATCATAAAGAATTAATTTGTGAATAGTTTGGTTTCAAATTATTTTGAATTTTTTTTTTAATTTCTTCAAAAATTGAAAAATTATGTTTTTTCGTATCAACTTTTCGGATGTAGTATGCAAAATGCATAATTTATCAATTATTACGTGTATTCAAATATTGAAATATTTCCCCTAATTTTAAAGTTTTTAAAAAAAATATATATGTATGTATATTTGTTCCTTCATATTGAAAAAATCAGATCCTTTTTCATTCAATACACACAATAAAGTTTTTATGTATATAAAAAAAAATATTTATAAAAATTTATTCAATCCTTATATTTCGTTTTATTACCCGTTTAAGTATCGTTGTATTATTCAGCAAATTTTATCTCTGCGTCCTGTTTCATCATACTACACTATACAAATACAATCAAACGAACAAAAAAGGGATGATTATCAGTTTGTTCTAATGCCTCTTGTATACAATAAATAATCATCCCCTTTCCCGGTGTTTAGGTATATTGTAATACAAGAGTTAGTGACATACAAAAAAATAGGATACGACATAAAACTATAATTTTTATATACATATATATCAAAAAGGAATTTATTAGTGAGGGAGGGGTTCACCACATTGCACATATTTTTTTTTTTTTTTTAGAATAGAGTAACCAAAGACCAAAGTAAAAGTAGGAAATTTATTTTGAGAGTTTTACTGCCGGTATAGTTTGTTTATAGCCGGAAAATGGAACAGTATATAAAATTTGTGCAAAAAGTTCTTTTAAAATTAATTAATTTTTTTTTTTATAAATATTTAAAATAATTTTAATTAAATTTTTATTTTTGGTGAATATTTGAAGTGCAATAATCCATGTGAAATTGGAAATATTTAACTGAATTCTTATTTTTTTTAGAAAGTTTCTTATATATAAATTTTTAAGTAAGATTTTAATAATAATAAATTAAATAATTTATTATTATTATTATTATTGATTAACGATCCACAAAAAAAAAACACTTCCGTAATGGTTGAAATGGTAAGAAATAAATTTTTGGTAAATTTTTTGCATTCACCAAAAAAATTGATAGTATAAAATTAATTTTAGTTTTAATTGAAAATTCGTTCAACCGTCAATAATATATAATTAATTATTCGAATTAAATTTTTTTTTTTTTTAAAATAAAATAAAACCAATGCAAAATTATTTAAAATAAAATATTAAAATTTATTTAATTTGATATAGTCGATTTAATTTTGTAGCCTTTCTCGAAGAAATATCGAAGTTGTCAATTTTTTTATTTTGAGATGTTTGTAAAATAAATTAATTAAATCAAATAAAATTTAGGTTTTCATATAAAATTTTTATTTAGTTAATAAATTGGTTTTGTGATATTTTCACGGCTCTTCAAGATAAATTAATACTTTCCCTGTCAGATGCGAATTTTAACATGTTGGCTCTAGGCAAAAATTAAATATTATGACCCCCTCTGACAAAACGTTTTTAGCATAAGTTTTGTTATGGGTAAATTGTAATCTGAACTTATATATTCTTTAGTTAAAAAAAAAAATATATAATTTATTTTACGATTTTGTTCATGATAAATTATCAATTAATGAGTCAGAGTTTAATTTTTGTTTAAACAAGATCGCTTTCTATTGCTACCCTTTAATTTTATTTGGCCAAGTGTTCGTTTAAGATTATTAGATTTTCAATATGGCACCCCAAAAGATTTTAAATTAAGTAATAAATTTTAAATTGTGCAAGTTGAAAATTTGAAATAATTTGATTTTAATTTTTATTCTAATTTTTTATATAAGTATATTTTTTGAAAACCTTAGCAAATCTGCCTTTGGTAGCTGTCATAAATTATGTGCCGATTATTAAAAATGTCTCAAATATGGAATTTAACATAAGGTTTGAGGTAACCCCCCAGTTACTCTCAACATTCACAAAGGTAACGCAGTTCATCGCAACATTTACAACGGCGTTATAAGCACTTTGAAAGTTGTGTTCTTGCGTTAATGACATAAAACATGTGATTTTAATCAGCTGTTTTTTTTAATATTAATAACATAAATAATTATTTAGCAGATTCTAAATATTTCAGCAATATCTTTCCATATGTCAGCTTTTTTTTTAAATATTTTTATAACTTCTACTTATCATATAAAATAATATGTGACATATAGTGTTGAAGCGCGTTGTGAATGTAGAGTTAAACTGAAATATAAAATATAATTTGTTTTTATTTTTAATTATTTGATATAATATTCTAACATTTCTTTAACAGTAATCAATAATCATATAACTAATTCTGATGATCTTATTCTTTCCACAAAAAAAATCCAATTTACATTTTTTTTATGTAATTTCTTAATATCGCAAGATTGATTAGAAAAATAAATCTACCAAAACTCTAACATAAACTTTCAAGTCGTATAAAAAAATCATGAAAATTTAAAACTAAAGTTTGTTTTTCTTGTATATTATTTACATCGCTTAGAAAAAATCGCGTAACAAAATGTAAACAAAAACGAAGAAAAAAGAGGTTATCAACCTATTCTCCTACCGGACCATATTTAATAGTTTTATTAATATAAAAAATAGCTGATCTCATCATTAGATAAAGATTCCGCCAAACCAATTTTCTATAATAATAAAAACTAATATTTATTTTACTTATAAGTATGTATATAAATTTATTATATTTCATTTTTAGCAAAGTCAGGAATTTACGCAAAAAATTATTATTCAATCCAAAATAAAAATAATATTGATGAAAAATACTAAAAAAAACCTAATAAAAATTTTTATTTATATATAAATTTATTTTTACCATGTTTTTATTTTGATTGTTGTTTTTACTCAGCATGATTTATAAAATTGGCATAAATTCTTTTGGTTAGGAAATACAAACAAAATATTTCACTCAATTTTAATGAACTCATTTTTTTGGAGTTTTGATTGAAATTGGACAGTACCGATTACCGATATTAAATGTACATAGTTTTTATTGAAAATCTGTTAAATACAATTATTAAATTTTAAATTAGATTAGAGGAGAACCTAAACCTACAAATTTGAATTTAATATTACAGGAAATTAATTAACATGAACCAAATACTTCAGAGTTAGGTAGCTGGTTATGGGCCAAATATAACCAGTTTCAATGTTCCAATTTAAATGTCAAATGTGCCTCATAAACATCAGCTATCGCAGATAATTCGGTATAAATATACTATTAAATACTTGAGAGCAGTTTGTTTAGGAATCGCCACAATTAATATTTTTTATAAAATTTTACATTATTTTATACATATATATAAATCATTACACCCGCACATATGTTACTAATCACGTACCGCTCGTATAAGCGGTAAACAGTCATTTGGATAGCTGATAGGAAATAAATATATGGTCTATCAGTTTTTATATGGCTGTAATAAGTTTTATTTATTTTTATTATTTATTTTTATTTTATATTTTATATAATAAGTTTTTCTTTTAACTTTCCCGTATTTTACAATAAATTAGTTTTAGCCCCCCATCATACAACAAATTTTAAGCTCCAACTTCAACGCTTATATTTTTCCTGAACAAAATACTTTATTCCGCGGACAAAGCTACTACAATTTTTATTATAATTTTGTCTATCAAATTTTTGTAAATAAAATATAAATGAATATTATATTTTGCATAATTCAGATTTAGAGGGAACATTGAAGTAAAATTATTGTGGAGGCAGCGAAGGCGTAAGATTATAATTTTTTAAATTGTCAATATTATTGTAAAATAAAAATAATAACTTTGTGATTTTTATGAGAATCGGATTACTAAAAGGGGCGCCTATATATTTTTTTTGGCATTTAATGACATAATAACCGAAATTATACATAGGGAAAATGAACTGTTGTCGCCTCTTCATTTTATTCCATAATAATTCTGTTTTAGTTATTTGGAATTATAATGGTTTTGTTTATTTATCAGATGTGAAGGCGGGTGGAGATGGTGTCATTACGTATACTAAATTTGAATAACAGAATTTTATGGCAGAATATTCTTGATAATTTGCATTTTTGAATGTTTTTTATTGCAATTTTAGTTTTATTATATTTGTTTATAAAATACACGATAAAAATATGTAAATATTATTATAATATGTATTAATTATGAAATCTTTTATGATTTAAATTTTTTTTTTGTTGCTTACTCAAAATTTTCTTCCTTATAAGAATCCATTTAATAGGAGTCACATTGATCAATGAAATATGGATTCATAGCTTGGATATACTCTAGCCGCCCTAATAAAGCTTATAGAAAGCGTATAGAAACATATATATAAATATATAAGAGTAGTTAAAGTGGTGCTGGTTTATTCTGTGGAAAAAATCGTTCGATTTCATCTCTGCCGCGCAGTCCACGTATAACCTGCATTACCCTACTTAAATTTACACACAAAGTAATAGTAATATTTACCATAAAGTGTTGTAAATATTTACTATCAATTATAAGATCATTTATTACTCGTACCATAAAAAACAAGACTAATTTTTCAACTTTATGTGGACCTTTATGAGGATTTTAATCTATACTTATTGATTTTATCAAATTATATTGAAAATTACTTAATTATATTATCTGGAGTACCTACATTAGTATAATCTCTTGACACAGATTATATTTAATCATTTTCATTTCCACCAAAAAAATGTTTCCTAAAATTTTTTACTATCAATTTACCACCTGATTCCTTTTAATAAAATATAGTAAAATTTATTTGCATTTATAGCAAAAACCAAAAGTTTCAGATTTTTATTACATTTTAGGTTTAAGTACATAAAGAAAAGAGCACTCTAATACATTTTCCATTGAAAAACTTAAATTAAAATTTATTCCATCAAAATCAATTCAAATTTTATTCCTTTCACAAGATTTTGTATTGAAGAAAATAGAACTCATAGACATTCTACTTGATCTGAATTCATATATTACTAGCTAAAAATTATTCCTATACAGAGAAGACGGTGGTGGTTCGTTTAATGTATTATCCTTGTTTATTTGCTCCAAAAGATTTAAAGAAATAAAAAACTTTTATATGTAACATATTTTTTTTTATCTAAAGCCAAAATATAAAATCAACAATTTCGGCGTGTATTGTAGACATAAAGCGAATATTACGTAATTTTTCATTCTACATAACAATCTGATAAAAATCTTAGGATTTTTTATTTCCCTGGTCTTTAACATTTTTATGGATCACCAATATTTTATATATGCAGTTTGAAGATATATAATAAAGATATTTGACATACAAGAAACATCTCTAAAAACCATAATCCTCTAACACACACACAATCAGCAAATTAGTTTTCTTTTATCGGAGTCTTCATTTTATTTTAATTGTATATAAGATTTGACATAAATTACTCTACTGGGATATAGAAAAAGCTGCTGATTAGGGGTACCTTATCAGATAACTCGTAGTTATTTTCAGCAGTGATCTGTATCCAACAGTATTTTATAATTAACAGTATATGTTTCTTACTCATATTTAACACATCTATCATGTAGTTTTTTAAAAATCTCGTAATTTTGATAGGGATCCACTAAAACTACCGACCCTAAATTTTATAGACACCAACTACATTACAAAACTAATATGTGTACTAAATCTCATTAGAATCATATAATATTTACAATATGATCTGGCTACAACATGTGAACATTTTTAACATGGACCCCCTATGGCGACTAACCTCTTCCCCTAAAGATACTAACCCCGGACTCTCCGACCACGAAAACGCCTAGAATTTTTTTTAGCGAAATCTATTTTGTGACCATCAAATCCATCACCAGACTTCATATAGTTATTCCATAACTGCTCATAAAAATAACAAGAGAAACAAAGTTACGAATTTTATACCCTAAGGTTGAAATCTTAATGTTATTGTATTTTGGTAGTTTTGATGGGGGAAAACACGTTATTATTTAGCTGCAGGATATTAAAGTTTGTCTTAAATGACATTTTAGAAATATACATTTAAAAACATAAAAAAAAATATGATAATTGTCATGCAAAAATTTATTAAGATACGTGATTTTTATGCCACTTTTTTACACTTCATTATTTACAGCATATAATATAAATGAAAATATTTTAATAGAACTATGTAATAAGTGCAGAAAAATTTAAATTCTATTTTAATTTTAAATAATGACATTATGTGGTAAAGATTGATTTACACTATCTTATACAACTCATTTGATTAGTCATTTTGACAGCAACCATTCATAACCTCATATGTCATTTTTGCAAGTTTTACAGGACATGTGCCTGCACACATTTTAAAATACTAAAAATGACAATTAAACTATAAATTTAATGTCAATACATTTTTCCGAACACATACAAGGTCCTGCTTCAACAAATTTAAAAATTATCTGACAATTTGTAGTTACGAGGTACACAAAACGATTTTTGTTATTATAACCAAAGTTCTGAATTAGAAGTTTTAATTTTGCAATAATAATTGTTAATTATGCAATAATTGTGACCTAGACAGAATAATGCAGATGATCCGACTTATATGTATAACAGGTTTTTGTATTAAAACATTGAATATTGATTTAATTTTAAATATGAATTTAAAATCAATCACATACTGTATTGTGTTTCTACTGTTAGGAAAAGTCATATCCGAATTGTTATTATGAGAATTATTATGTTATGAGTGTCTAAAATTGTCAGATAGTGTAAAACGGTCATAAAGTCTATAATATTCTTGGATTGATGTGGACTTATGATATGTCACTTAGATTCCTTAGAAGAAAATTTTGTTTTATATTTTTCTTTTTAACTTATCATAATTATTAATATGTAACAATTTTATAATTCATGCATTTTTAGCTTTCGAATTATGTGCAACTAGAACTAGCAACTACTCATCTTTATTTCAAAGCTTTCAGCGAAAAACATTTTTATTTTTTAAAATACATATTCATGACATTTTTTTATAAAGTTTTCTATACTATAAATTCTTTTACATGCTTTTAACTTATTACTTTATATACTAACAGCATTTAACATTATTCTATACATAAATGGGTTATTATTATTATTGGTTCCTCTGTAGCATGATGTCATAAATTAAGTTAAGAGCAGTATGTTAATTATCTACTTAAAAATATTTAAATTTTATGTTCTCTAGTCAATTTTATGTAGACTTTTTTTTACTATATTTCATATTTCATTGATTTTCATATCAGAATACCATTACAGCTCTACATTTAACTTAATGTTTAATATATATTACATATATATATAAAATATTAAGTGTTAGTAGCAAGAAGCTTGTTGTTAACTCTTTTAAACAAGAAGTGTTAAAATTTATCATAAAGTGTTGCGTGATATCTAACACTTTGTTCAATGTAACACTTCTCTTCACATATTTTAATTAAAGTTATAAATATATATAGAAAAAATAAAACTTTTATACATTCTAATTTATTTGACCTGAATATGGTTTGAAAGCTATTTAAAAAAATAAAATTCTTTATTCAGCAAAAAAATGATTTTTGATAATTGGGTTTCTCTTTTAAGTGAATAAAAATCAATGAAATTCCTTTTAAATAAATATTTATTTAGTATCCTTCAACAAAACCACTTTATCAATTTAAGAATTAAATTTTTGTTTTGGCGCCTTAAATGTATAATTCAAATTAACTATTTATATTTATTTAGATCAATTGTTATTTTAAAGTTGAAATTTAAAAATTGTCTATACTTAATTGAAAATGATTGAAATTTCCGAATTAAGAATACTTGTAATATTATTTAAGTTATATTTTTTTTTACAATTCATTTAAAATTTGTCTTAACTGAAAAGTACAAAATTAAATTGGTAACTTCTCAAAATAAATAGCGTAACAATTAGATTATTTGTGTTATAATGGTTCATGAAATAGTTTTAAGGAAATTAAATAATAATAAAATAGGTCCGGATGTTAAAAATGCCCACAGTATGAGATAATATAATTTTGAAAGAATAATGGAACTAAATGAGTAAATTAAGGTTTATTAATGTCCAAATTATTGGACAAATTGAGCTTCTCGGTCGGCGACTGTTACTACTTCTTTTGTAATTATCGGTAAATAAAATACCGTTTAAAATATTTTACATGGTAGTTTTTCATTTAAACCTGAAATTATTGATGTTGAATGTTTAGCACTTGGATTAAATCACAATTTTGTACACACAGTGTGAATAATAGCATCATTTATGATGGTCTTTATAACCTTAGTAGCATTTAGTGTACTTCGAAAATTAGACGTATATCAAAGAATTTCTACAATGTAATAACGCAAGTACTCGAAAAAAAGACCCACAATTATTCTAACTTGAGTTTTGTGTTTTCCAAATAAAATAAAGTTTACCTCATTAAATCTTACTGACATAAGTTCGCCATGCATATTACTTTCTGTAATTATTGTATATTGTAATGTTGTTAATAGTTTTCTACGTCTTCAGCTCCCTGATAAAATACAAACCAAAATTACTAAATAATTTCATTTAATGTTCTGACCCGAAACGATTTAATTGCATTTACATAACTCGCATTAGAGATGTAATATAACCTACAAAATTTTAATGTACATATAAGTAATAATACTTCAAAGTATAATACATCAAATTTTAATTGTAATCATCACCTTTTTTTAGAGCATTTTTTTAAAATAGTTTTCAAATTTCTTCATTTTTTATATATACGAGGGTTGTTTGAAAACTTTTGAAAGCAACACCAAAAATTCATCGTGAAACAAAAATTTGCACCTATTTTAATATTTTTACCCAATCATAGGAATATATAACATATTTCTTTCAAATCCGTCAATTCATTTATTGTTGACCGCTGTTTAAGTTCAAGTGCAACAAAGAAGGCAAAGACACGGTTCCATCAGTAAGAAAGTTTAACTCAGAGTATAAAACCTGGTTTGGATTAAATGGATACAAAATTTAGAAGAAAAAACCTGCTTTACAGAATAAAAGACAATCACGGTCCCAAAATAGGTTTTAGCGCCAGGGCAAAAAAATCAAAGAATTTAATAACGAATTATTTGACTATCCACCGTATTCACCAGATTTGGCTCTGTCGAACTACCAACTATTCAATCATATTGAAAATAAAGTAATTTTTAATTCTTTCTTATTCGTTTCCAAAACTTTTCAAACAGCCCTCGTATGGTAAATTGAAATATAACGATTTATATTATTTAGAAAAAATTTATAATATTCTTTGGATTTTTGATTTTGAAAGAGAGAAAGTATAATACAAAAATCATGAATTTAGTATTTTCTATTTTGATTTTGTATACTGATGCCAAACAGACCGAAAATATTAGTAAAAATATTTAAATTTATATAAAATAATAATGATTTCTAAAAGTACTAACATTACACAAATTTATTACACAAACATAAATTATTAAAAATACTTTACGGTTTTGCGGTGAATACGATTACGACCTTTTGTTGAAAACCGCAGCTTTTTCTATCTATACATATATGGAGCCAACAGCCAAAATATGACCTAGTAAATTTTTTTTTGTAGGGGTATTTTTCATGATATGTAACAATGAAAAATGTTAATATATAAATGAATTTGATGTGTCATAATTGATATTATAGTAGGGCGTATATAATAATCTTTTATTTGGAAATAAATAGTGCTTAGAAATTGATGCTTTTACCTTTTATGATTATAATCTTTTACGAAATTTTATGATAATCGATATTATTTTTATGTTTCACAAAATTTGATTTTACTATTATATAGATTTTAATGTTTATAGCTAAGTATATAAACTCTAAATTTTTAAATATATATAATATATGACGTAGCTTCAAAACGTTTTACTGACTTACATCTCTGGTTGCCATAAAATTGATGTAATTCTCATTTCAGAAGAAAACAAAAATAGGTTATCGACTGAAAAGTGGGGTTTAGTTACATATGTATATATATATATATATATTGATTTATTTACGGTGCCATTAAAAATCTCGTCTGTTCAATGCTACTTATTTGTGATCCCTATTTCAATTCACTTTCCTTCAATTACACAAACTTCACTGTTTGTATAGTAATCTAATAATTATCATAATATTTTTACAGCTGCTTTATTATAATTACAATCATATTTTCACTATTAATTATTGTTGATATTTTTCAGACTGTAACATTGTCAACAAAACTAAACAAAAGTGTCGCTCGCTATATAAATTTCAATTTTATGCAAAAGTTTTTTGACTTCATGACGTGACAAGTTCTTCTGTGAATTGTTATTAAGTATAACTGTTAAAATATGATCAGCTGATTTATCTATAATAAAAAAATAGAAAACCTCTAGAATAATATAATTAATAAAAGATATTTTTTTCTGTCTGGCTTGAAGTTCAATAAAAAAATACACGCAGTGCGATAGAAAGAATGAAAAATATAGTGAAATAGTGAAATAAACAAATGATTTGTTTGACACGATCAATAAAGTAACCATAAGTCCATGACATTCACTTGAAATTTAAAATGTATTTTTGTTTTTCATTGCTTTTTTTGTGTTACAAATATAAAAAAAAACAATTGAAAGCAAATTCAATAAATTAATAGAGATTTGCACGCATTTCGCGTAAATGACATCGCGTAGTTGAGCTTATTGTACAAAAGTTTTTAACAAATGGGACTTTAAATCACTTTCAAAAGTTATAGAATTATCAAAATAATGTCACTTTTTCATAAAATTCTCGTTATAAAACATTAATAACGACAAACAGCAATTATGTCTTAATTCATTTACCCCTTGCATTATGCTAAATCCATTAAAGTTTCAAACTTAAGGTTTGTATACAAATTTTGTAGATTTTTTTTTTAGTTTTTACGAGGGTAGATAAAAATCTCGGATGGACACTAATAGGTTCAATCGCAGCGTTTCATATGTGGGATTACAGATGATTACTAGTAATATGACTAATAAGCAATTTCTCTTTGTTGGTTTTATTTAATGTTAGTCTAAGTATTTTACCAGAGACAATGTTTTAGTTTTCTTTGTTCGTTAATCCAAGCTAGTTCAAAAGGTTTAACCCTTTTCAGTCGTATTATGTTCGTACTGCCTAGAATTTTAATAGCCTCCTCGTTGACGTGTTGTCTAAGTCTTCTTGCAATTTTTTTAACTTTATTAATTCTGTTTTAAGATGCATGTGTGTGAAAGTCATCGTTTGTTACGTACCAAACGAACATCAACAACATTTCTTAATACTTTGTTTTGGAATCCCTGTATCATTCAAATTTTCTTTGTTTTTTGCAGCTACAGAGCTGGGTACCGTCTAACCAAACTGACGTCAGCACTTTTATTTTTAGGTATTTGTTGATTTTTGATGAACACCATCCTTGGTTTGTGTACTATCCTTTTATTAGTAAAATCTACATAACCTGAATTGGATTCATTTTATTTTATTATCAATTTTTTGGTTCAATTTGATTTATAGCTTGTTGTAGCTTTATGGCTGACTGTCGGCACCCGCAATTTTATAGCAATGTCATCAGCAAAAGCAACTACTGTATTGCTGTAAGATCACTTGTTAAGATATATATCAAATTAAATGTGTATATTAAACAGACAGACAGGAAATAAGAAAATATTTTTTAGCAGATTATATTTTAGTTTATCAAAAAACCACTAAAAACAATCAAATAATTTTTATTAATTTTATTGATGGCAATTTTAACTTGTAATAACTAAGCTAGTCAAAAATTAATTAAATATTAATTGATCTAGATCTGTACAATAAAATAAATATTGAGAATATTTCTGTTCAAATTGCGAAATTATATTACTTTCAATAATAAATAAATTGTATGGTTGGCTAAACATTAATTGAACAAAAACTTGATTGAAATAAAACCAAAAACTTCAATTTATTTGTTTTCTGATTCCGTGTGGCTAGAAATTCTAATCGATTATTTTTTTTTAATAAAAATGTTTGTTTTAGTTCATTGCCAGAAATCATTTTTATAACACCATTAAAAAATAAAGCAAATAATTTTTTTTAAAATCAATTAAATTTATATTCGTCCATTTTTCATTTAAATTTATTTCTTCTTTACAAAAATTAGTTTCGTTTCATATCTAAAGTTCATCGAATATTAATGAATTTATTTGTTTTCATGATGAACAAAATACAATTTATTTATTTAATTTTTATTACAATAAATTAATCATTTCTGTAATCAATTTTATTGTTTTTATTTATGTTTTTTTTTTATGAAAATGTGACACGAGCAGAACATATTTAATTGCATTCAAGTTGAATTTTCTGGTATCAATAACAATAATTATGAGTTCATTTAAGATATTGTAAGAATATGAAGTTTCAATCATCAATTTAATTTTATTGATAAAAGTTATTAAATTTTTAGCTATACATTTCATCACCACAGATGAGATGAGAATTAAAACATTAAAACTATACTAAAAATTGTATTGGCAGTTATAAATTATTGTGTAAGAAAGTTAGACGAAGGGCTTTGATGTTTATTAAAAAAGGGGATCTCAAAATTGGGTCAAATATCTTGATATAAATTAAAATTATATAGTAAATTATATTTTATGTTGGAATCATCATCAAAATTTGAGATCTGATTATTACGTAATGTAAAGTAAAAATTGTTCGGAAATTTAATTTGAATTGAAATTTTCGTATTCCAATATTTCAAAAATTTGTAATTATTGTAACTTCCGTAAATGATATTGATATTTCTCATAGGAATCTATTCTGTGAGAAGCATTCTAGAAAATTTCATCAGTAATACAACAAAACAAAACTGATTATTATAAAACTTTCATTTTGAAACGTAACTTGACTATTAATTTTCTGTTTATAAAAAATAAATCAATTTGAAAATTACCTGTCTGTCACAACATCAAATTGAAAAATTGAATTATTACGAGACTTTCTAAAATAAATTCATTTTTATCACTTTTATAGGAAAACCTACACACATTTTTCTACTCTCCTTTTTTCAGAAAATATTACATTTTTAATAATTCAGAGTTTTCTAACAAAATCATAAACTTTTAATTTTAATTGTAAATTATGTTGACATAAACATTTGATTTTCACTCATATAAAATATACATAAAACAATTGAGTTATTAATTTTTATGTTGACCTTCCTATCTGGACAAACAATTTCAGATTCGCTTTCATAATTTTGAATTTATATTTTTCACTATAAAATTTCCCACATAAATTTTTAAGAAAATTTCTCTACAGTTTTCACGGTCAAAAAATAATAAAACAATTGCATTTTTGGTTGAAGTTTGAAGATACAAAACGCTGGTTAGTGTGTTCACGCAAATGAATATAAGTAAACAATAAAATAAATCAAATGAAATGAAAAGTTGAAATTTTTAGAGATTGTTTGAAAATCTTTACTTTCCTAACTTCGGACTGGATTAGGATTGGTTTTAAAAAACAGAAAAAAAATTTAAATTCCTTAAAATTTACTTATTTATATAAATTATTTTAAGACTGATGTTTTGACATGTGCTGAAATAAACTCCGCCATAAAATTTATATTGAAAGTCTTTAATTTTTACTGCAATCAAATTTAAAATTAATTTGAATTTATATTTATTTTCATAATAAACAATTAAATTAATGAAATCATAATTATTAATTAATATGTTTTATGCTGGAGATATACTAGCCGCGACGCTGTGCCACAGAAGTTAAAATCAAACAACCTTTTCCGAAGAAGAAAGCGACACCGCTTTAACTTACTCTCATATTTATTTCTATATGTTTAAATATTTTTTTTAACATTTCCAAACGTTTCCACTATGATGGACCGGCTAGCGAGCGCTGCTAGAGTATCATCAGGTTTAAATTTGTTAAAGTGCACAACTCTATACGTACAAAAACCATATACCTTAAAAAATTTATATTAACGAGAGTGAAATTCAAAAATTTAAATAAAAAATTTTCGGAATATTATTCACTCGGAACCGATATAACATTTTAAATTATAATTTAGTGAGGAAAATATTTAATATTGTATATAATTCATAGAATATCATTCAATTTCGTAGAATATATATTTAAAATTTTATAATTTTTTATGTGAATTGTTAACGAAACAAACCATGAATTATTGCTGGTAGGGTGCTGCCCAGCTAACCAATAAAACGTTCCTATTTTATAATATTTCTTTTTACACTTTTCCATTAACAATAAATACATATTATTAAATTTTTGAAATAAAAAAGAAATTATTAAAAGTGAAAGTTTTATCAAATCTTAAGAATTAAAGTCAATTATTATCAATGACTTTATGAAAAATTATTGATATTAATTTTATAATTTTTTTATTTTTTTGTAAATTCTTCACTTTAATTGGCATATAAAAATTAGTATTGTATTTCCATGTCATCAAAATAAAGACATTATGATGTGTCTGTCTCTCGATAATCGAAATAAAAAAATTTTGTAAATTCATTTTTGACAATTGATCTATAATGAATTTTGAAAAATTATTGACTGGGAACAATGCACCACACCACAAACCAAAACCAAACGTGAAAGAAAACAAATCAACGCAAATTATCATTAAATTATAAAATTTGGAAATAATCGTGTTCCCAATTTCAAATAACAATAAAATTATTCGTTAATTTCTATACTTATTTGTGTATTACAGCGTCCGGATTAAAAAAAAAACATAATTTAATTTTAACATTAAATTTTAATTTCTTTACAATTTAACGTTTTTTATATATACATACATACATATATTTATTTTCTAATCATTTCGTAATTTTCTTTTACAGATTATCTACACAATTAATTGTCTATGAAAAATGTGAATTTGGAGAAAATATTGAATCATTAATGATTCCAAATAAATTGTAAGTTAATTTGAAATTAAATATTTTAATTTTAATTAGTCTTTAATTTGAATTAAGTATTTTGGAGAAGATATTTTGGATATTTCATATTTAATTGTGCAAAGTGGAAGCCATTTAAATTTATAGTCAATTAGTAAAAAAATTCAAATTGATGAGCTATTATTATTAGTTTTGATTGATTTTACTTATTTTATAGGATAAACGACTTGCTATTGAAAATACTTCTTTTATAGGTTAAAGAATTTCAAAGATTTTAAATATTTATACTTGATTTGAATTCTTATGTCTGATTTCACAGTGAGATCTTAAACTTTGCAAGAGTTTAAACTTCGGTTTAACTTAGTTTCTGGCTTCTCAGTGCAAGGGGAAAGATAGGGATTCCTTAGGTTAGTCTAAATTTTTATTGAGCTTCCAATTAACCTTACATTTGCATAGGCTTAAGATACACAATCGGTTTAGTTATACTTAACGTTTAGGTTAAGCTCTTACTAGGAAAGCCGGAATTAATAAACCTGTAAATATTTTTTAAATTTTCAAAATGGGTTCCACAATTAGAGCATCAAAAAGCTGATTTAATTATAGTAATCCTCTGAAAATTTTAATATAACAATTTTTTTTTCAGAATTGTCTTAGATAATATAAAATAGAATTATAATTAAAAAATCGATTTTGTTCAGTCTTCCAATTCCAAATCAAATCGATTACTCATTCATTACGACATTACTACTCTAATTTCAATCCAATCTGCATATCGAATTCTGAAATAACAGTTCTTTATTTTACCACTGTATGTTCTTAAACCAAACATTTTTAATTGGTTAAATTCCTCACGTCCAAGTTCATCATCTATTATATTTTCATTCTAACGTAGCTGTATTATTCGTAAGGTTATTTTTTTTACTACTGTTACGCGAATATTCAGATTTAAATTTTTTTTTGTATTGTCACGTTTTTGTGATTTGCTTAGCTTAATTAAGAATCGCGCGCGCATACTCTAATCAAATAAAAAATATTGTTTATCTCCTTTTATGATTATTTTTTGTTTAAAGCCATACGGTCGAGTACGGTACGGTATAAACTTGATAAAAAATTCATGGCTCGTCGAAAATTTGTATGTAATTTTTGTTTTATTTATTATTATTATTCGTATATATTTTCCCATAATTGAAATCTATTTCGTGTTATGCTAAATTGACCTCTCTAGAATAATATGTTGTTTTTATGTTCAATATTACAAAAATAAAAAACATTTTAGTTTTTTTATTTTCATTTCAATTTAAAAGGTTAATTTTTTTTTTATTTAGTTGTTGTGTTTTAAAAGATTTGCGTCTTTTGGGAACATAAATTTGATATGCCCCTAATAGAAGTACGGATTTAACTGAAAAATTACTTTAAAATCAGCCGATTCAGGTAGTTATTTATTATTTTATGGTTAGACGGAAATCGAATTCAATTACTTTCATTAAACTTACAAAAAAAAAATAGCTATCATCTCATCCGGTATTATTAATAATATTATAAGAAATTGATAGAAATTATTAGCTATTAAGAAGATTTGATTGACTTCTCTAGACTAGAATAATATCAATTTTTATCATTACATTACAAATTCAAATATACTTCAAAATTATATAATTAGAAGAATGATGAAGCTGGAATTTAAAAAATATTATAATAATTTGTAATTTATAGTTCATTTCCGTAAATATTAAAGAAATAGGTTTTCAGAATGTAATTTTAGACGAAGGTCATTGATATGATGATTCTTTATATGTAAAATCATTTGAATTATAGAGATTACCATTATTTTTTATGTTATTTAATTTTAGATATTAATATTTCAGTCTCCTTTTAGCATTATTGTTTATTTGGTTACACTCCTCCCTTAATCAGAACGTACGGGTACGGCGTACGACATCTGTCAAAATAGGCTCATGCAATATGTATATTTTGTATTGTAACTCCTGAAATATGCGACGTACGGCAATTCGAATTTACAATTTTGATAAACGCCGTTTTGACATTTAAAATTTCTAAAAAAATATGTCATAGTATCGTTATATGTTTTAATTTAAGTAGAAGCGTAGATGTGTTACCTCCTGGCAATAATAAAGAACCATTAATAATATTGTGTTTAGAATCTATATGGTTTCAATTTAAATCATCAGTAAATTTTGTTAATGACCTCTTTTATATATCTCAAAAAATTTATGATACCGGTAACATTACCGAATCCATCCGTTGAAACAATACATAATAAATCATATAACATCGAGATCAATGCAGTGCTTTACTCCCGGAAGTTAAATATTATAACCCTTAATAAGATTATTTTATTTTATTTTTCAATCGTACCATATGAACTATTATACCTCTTCTTAGAGGTTTCTTTAAAATAAATAATTTCTTTCAATATTTTTAAATAACAAACACTAAACATATTATTATTATATGTAATAGAGAAATATTATGTTTTTCATTTCATTATTATTTTTACTTTTTAAATTGTTTACAACAATTTTTCACTAAAACTTGTTTCGATTTCATATTTTACAAAACTTTCTTACTTCAATTTTGCTTTCATATACATTTTTTTTATGATTAGTAAGTAAGTACCATACATATTAATATAAACATATAAAACATCATATCATTTCCTGATAATCATTCGGTTTGTCTAGTCTTCAATAAAATACCTATACTTACGTCATTTTTACCGGCATGCCAATTCTAATATATTTGAAAATAGACAAATTACATTTTCTTTGAAATAATTTAGATATAGATAAGAAAATTTAATATTTCTAGAGGTTTGTAAGGGAACACATTGAATAATAAATGAATTTATTTCTAAATGACATTTATAATATTTAGTTTAATACATTATTTTACAAGTAACATAATTGCAATAACATTTTTCTGAATTAGATCTCTAATGACTTTAGACTGTGTTAAAATTTAGTAACAGGGAGAAATTTCTAATGACAAGAATTGTAAAAGATTCTTTGTGACCAAAATACCAAAGTTCCTTAACCATTTTTTTTAGAGTAATGATTGAACTGACAAAGTAATATATAAATTATTTAGATAAATTATCTAAATGTACTTATAAAAATATATTTTTATAGAAATTTAATATTTTTTGTTGAGTACTTATAGTTTTTTTTAAAAAAAAATATGATATAGAAATATATACAATATTCCACTAATTACTGAAACTTAAATAGTATTAAAAGTCTTAATTGCACTTGCCTTATACAAATCGTAGTACGTTTGTGAATAATATTTTCTTTTGTTAATAATTTAAAGTTCATTTCGTATTTTACTTTCAATTTATACAAACAAAATGTAAAGAACACTGACATTTTACAATGCTTCGTTTATTTTTGTTTAAAGAGATTAATACCCTACACGAGGTAATACTGATGAGTGATGACATACAATGGAGTAGACGGTAAACGATTTTATATGATTCAATAATGGATGTAAAATTGTATTATATTAGGAAATATTAATATCAGAAAATTATAAGTTAAATAAATTATTTATAGTATTCACCGATTTACTAAGCGTAAAATCAAGCAATCAAATCAGGTATCGACTAACGTCTGTTTTAGCTAATACAATTAGTCAAGTTTACAAGTACAAAAAAAAACAACCTAATGAGATTTATATTTACTCGTTTTAATAAATGCCAATTATTGTTCAAGTTACCTTATATTTATCAAGATTACTATTTTCTATATTTATGTAGATTCTGATATTTTCCAGAATTTCTTTAAAGAAAATTGCAATCTAAATATTTTATAATTGAATTTTTCCATTTTTTTTTCTTCGAGCATTCTATTCAAAAATATAATCAATTTTTCTTAATCGAAATTTTGCGTGTTATGCGCGTTTTCTAGAACTTTGTTTAGCAAACAAAAAAATTATTAAAAATAAGATTTTAGCTTAAACACATCCTGTATAGGGAGCAATGGAATCATATCATAAATATGATTATTTGCAAAAAAAAAAAAAAGAAGACAAAATAATAATTTTAATTTCATTCACAAAAAAATTGCGGATGAGCGTGTGCGGTGTAATTTAATTAATTCATTAATGGTTTCAAATTACATTGAATACACCAGAGATACTTTTACTATAGTATATACAATGAAACATAAAACATAATTAATTATTATGTTAAAAACATTTACTTTTTTTTTTTGCCGTTTGGTTTAATTGAATTTTTTAGCATAAACTCTCATGAGAATTTCTTTTATTTTTTTTTCGGTTTTTATTTTTTACAACAATGAATTAGGATATTGAATTTCTGACTATATAAACATAAATTTATGACATTTTTATAACAAATTATCGACTAACCCCTTGTTTTTTATTATTGCTATATTGAGAATTTAATATTTTGTTTTGATGGTGTTTTTTATCCATGAAATATGATACTGCAAGTTTGTTACAAACTATATAAAGTAAAGATTTTAAAATTGCTAAAACAAGCATGTGTTCAGATTTAATTCGAATCAAGGGCGATGGACACGTGCCGTTTAAATTTTATTAAGTTTTGTTTATGTTGAGAATATGAAAATTTATGAAAAGGATTGAAGTGGCTATTTCATTTTATCATTTTTATTGAAATTAAAGATTATGGCGCACATTAATCATAAATTGTGTTTAACGTTTCCATAGTGCTTGTATTTATAATTAATTTAAATCATAAAAATTAAAAATTAAGAAACTATTTATTATTATGTAATATCAAAATATTCAATTTATTTAATTTCGATTAAAAGTTTGCATAACTGCATAAATATTGAAATAATATGAAAATTTTAAATAAAGCATTTAAAATTGGTAATTAAAATAAATATTATTCAATCTACCTATCTATTTTTATATCACTCTAATTGTAAGATACCAAAGAAAACATTCTATATTGTCAATAGACTACTTAAGTTCACCCACTTATAATAAACAGAATATATTTTATTTGTTTTTGTATAAATTCTTTTCTAATTTTCTATCTATTAAATCTAAACACCTTCAACATAACATCCGAAGCGTTCTATTTTTACTATTACATAAAATATCAAATTAGAAAGAATTAACAATTAAATTAAGAAGCTTGAAAAGTTGATGATCCTAAAATTAACTGAATATAAGTTTAAACATTCTTAAGAATCTTTTGAGCATAACGCCTTAAACATTCTATAATTTTTTGTTGAATACATAATGAAAAATATTGAATAAAGTATGAATGCCAATTGTATTAAATAGTGAAATTATTGCTTAATTTCTATAAAAGCGAGAAGAACAACACAATTCGGTTTATTATAATATCCATTTTCGATTAAAACATAATCTTCAAATGGCATACAATCTGGTTTATATTTTCCCTCCAATGACTTAGATCTTCAGCTGTTGATTTCCATCAGTTTTTCAATCCAATTATATTTAGGTAATTTTCAATACAGTCTAGCTAACGAATACAAGGTTTGCTTCTTGCTCTGATGATAGTTGTGGTAGGTGTTAGTAATTTTTTGGTTGACGATGTATATAATATATACATTCTAGAAACGTGTCTTACCCATCTGAATTGCTGCCTTTTTTTATAAATCGGAATACATCTTCACATTCATTATTGTTATATTTTTGATATGGATGTAGGACCATAAATTCTTCTTAGTATTATCCTTTCGAAAATTCATAGTTTAGGACATACATTGGCCAGGTTTCA
The DNA here is from genome assembly GCA_963920725.1 of Rhamphomyia laevipes. Lineage (NCBI taxonomy): Eukaryota > Metazoa > Arthropoda > Insecta > Diptera > Empididae > Rhamphomyia > Rhamphomyia laevipes. The sequence goes on from OY987255.1 coordinate 23,638,666, forward strand.
TCATTGTAAGTTAGTACTGACTTTCGATTAAATTTCTCTGATCAAGTATGTACTATATATGAAGTAGTATCAAATACCACTAACAAGTTCCAGTTAAATAAAATATTTTCATTTTAATTGTTGCCCATGCTATAACATTAATCATTACAAACGTAAACTTTAGCCTATTGAAAAATTTATTCATTTCATTTAAAATTTCTTGCCCTTTTATAAACTTTATATAAATAATCTTAATTTATTGTTGGCTGTCTATTTTTTAAAATAAAACTCTTAAAAACATTCTAAAAATAAAATAAATTATAAAAATCGTACGTGATCTTGGTCTCAATAATATACCAAAATGCACAATATAAAAATTATTTAATAGTTCAGTTTCAATAATATTAATAATCTTTTCCCCCAATAGAAAAGTATCATATCTTTGGCTAAAATTTTAAATATTATTCAGGGGACAGGGTAATAAACTTCAATGAATCCATTTGAAAATTTAAATAAAATGCACAAAGTTTTTATTATAATAATCATAAATTGCACTCGAAATGATAATCAAAATGATGAACTTTATGGCCATCCAATTATGCTTCTCTGATGTTCATATCTCTTCTATATAATTATGCATATTTGATGATAACCTTTTATTTTAAAATGAAAATATTTATTCTTTTTAAATCTAATTCATTTTATATATAAATAAAATCTGAATGAATAAATAATAGATTTTTAAAGTCTAAATTGAAATATTTTTTGTTCATTTTTTTTATATATATTTTGAATTCCACTTTAGAAAATTCAATAAAAATATTTAGAAAAAACAATTATGATTATAAAAAGTTAAGACATTTTTCTTAAGATTATAGACCGAAAATAAAAAAATTACAAAATTTTCTTGTTTTTGATAGACTTTGTGGTAATAAATTTAAGTTTTTGTTGGATAAAAACAACTCAAGATTATTTTGTAACCGGCGATGACAAATAAATTATTCATGTAGGTTTTTATTTTACAGGGGATATTAAAATATATAAAACATAAAATCATCATTAAAGAAAATTGGTTCCAAAATAAAACTATATACAACAAAATTAGACCAAGAATATAAAAGAATTTGTTCCACAAATTATTTTCAAATTGTCTTTTCAATTTTGAAATAAATAAACCTGCCCATACATTATACAACATGTTTATCAATGTGTTGACAATTTTGTCAAATTGAATCGTTTATTGGCAAGGTTACAATAAGTTGAGTGACAACCATTTTGACGATTAATTAATCGGTTGAAGAAATATTAAAATATTTTAATTTATGTTACTTGATGGTTGTAAGTTGTATAGTGTATTGGTAAGTTATACAACCAAAATGGCATTTCTTGACGTTTTATGTAAAAATGTTTACATAAATATATGTTTTTATATGTTTCTGTTATCAAACTTTTTTATTGATTGAATTAATATCAAATTCTATTTATTTATCACACAACTTAAATTTTATTTTTTGACATTTAACACTATCCCGAAAAACAATTGTAACAGGTTTTTTTATTTTTAATGGTTGCAAGTGTAGTGAAATTTATAATCCGCTTGACAATTATGTTGTACAATGTATGGGTAGCATAAGAATTAAATGACAAATTTGAATTTTGTTATTTTTTATTTAGTCGATTGTCAGAAAGAAGATTATGAAAAATTGTCTTTTTATATATGTTTTTTTAAATAACCAACATAAATTCTATATTTAAATTTATAAATTTTATGCTGGGTCATGTAGTAGTGGGTCGTCAGTGTCGTAATTTTTATATTGGATAATATTTTCACACGTCAGATTAAATAAAAATATCAAAAAATAAAAATGAAAACAATTTTTTTCATTTGTCATATAAACGTGCAAAGATTAAATGTGCACCATGTGCAGTGAATGTCAAATCACCCTAAATATTTTTTGTCTTTTACAAATTTAAATAATTTAAAACTATTTTAAATAAAGTATGTTTTTTTTAAGTCTTTACAAATTCATGGTTATAATTTTTGGAAATGTGATTTATTGGTATTACGTACGCTATTAAATATTTTATTTAAATTTTAAAATAAAATTTCTATCAATTTTATCTATATCAGTTTAAAATTTAATTTTATTAATAAAGAGTAATTACTGCCAAATAGAATCCTCAAAATAATAAATCTAAGAAAAATTTCTAATAATATCTTATTACATTCCATTTCAAGTTCAAATTGAGTTCAGATTTGAAATTGGGAATTAATCTATTGAAGAATAATAAAGAAATCAACTTTCTAAAGTTAAAATACCAGAGGGTCAGGTATTGTAAGATCCTGAACGATCAATCGTTATCATATTGAACTATATACAAAAAGTATGAATTCAAAGATAACGATTGATCGTTACGGATCTAAGAAAAACTGCCCAGGAGTAAATGATAAATAATTCTTCTTGTACCTTGTCATTATTTTGCAAGCTACAAGAAGCATTGCTTATGAGTTATGACATTTATTCGTTTGATATTTTTGTTTTGCCAATTCTTTTTTAAATAAATATTTCTCAATTTATAGCTGCAGAGCACGATTTAGTTGTAATGTAATTAAATAGAAATGGTTATTTTAGATAATTTTATAATACATTTTCTGCAGTTTGTTACTAAATATATATGAGAAAACTGCCCAATTTCAGGAATTTAGCTGGAACAGGCGTAAAGGCCTAAGACACTAATCTATTTATTCCTGGATCATAAAAAAACGAGCAACAGAGCTCCTTCAAATGAATATATAGGAAGAAAACAGAACAGTGGTAGGCTTCCTCACTTCAAAAAGTACTTACACATAATCGGATCAGGTATGTAGTTTCTGTCAACATGTGGACGAAACGGTGTATATCACTAAAGCAGGTGTATTATTTCAACAACAGTAAGGGCTTTGTTAGTGATGAATCAATAAACCAAATGGTTTCAGTGATTAGGACAGCCGTCGCCCCACTATCTTATTTAAATCCAATTTAATTTCATATTCTATGTTGTAAATATAAAAATTTTAAATTAAGTTGAAACTGATTTAAGTATTTAACAGAGCATATAAATTGAACATGAAAATTTTCTGATATAAATTACTTAGCTAAGTCGCTCATATTTAAATATTCTTATATCTGATACATAAAATTTTGATATTAATAACTTTTCATAATTTGCTTTTATAGTCTGAATATAAATTTGAAAAATTATTATTAGTTACTTTTTTAATAAAAATTATACAAAGAAATTGGTAAATAAATCAAAATTATTATTGTAATATTTTGTAAAATTTGTTAAGGTGTTACGAATGTCTAAGGCTATTACTTTGTTCTCTGATTTATACGCTTGAAATTATCAATTGGATATCATTTTTGTGTAATTTTAAGATGACTTAAAGGTCGACTTTTTATGTATTTATTCTTTACAAATAATACAATTTTTAATTCAATCTGACACCATTAAATATATTTTTATTTATTTAGTTTTTTGTAAAAAAAATAAACAAGAACAATCAATAAAAATAATTATTTCTATATTATTTCAATTATAATTAAAATGTATAATTTTAATTTATAAAAAAAAATCCTTGAAACTATAACAAAAATTATATTAAAAAAAATTAATTTGATCTGAGTTTGCACCCAAAATATTAAATTTGATCGACCTTTTCTGCGTTAATCACAATTCTTGTTATATTTTGCTAAATTTAAAACTGAGTGAAAAATAATAAAGATGTTGAAATAACCTTTAAATAATAATTTCATTTAACTAAAGTTTCAATTTATATTTTCCATAAATAAAAACAATTATTTATTTTTACAAAATCTTCAAAGGAAAAAAAAACAATTGGAAAAAATTAACGAGTTATCATTTATGATTTAATGAATTACATATAATTACAATATAATTACAATATATTTTAAAAAAAACTTTCTACAAATTTAATGTGTAATTAAATTTTTTTTATATATAATTGTATAGCTTTAAGCTCTGAACAAGACAAGACGAATTAGAAAACGATATTTTCAAAACTGTCATTATAAGATTGAAAAAATGATATTGTATTTGATATATTCAAGAAATATGATTGATTATATGATTTTTAGCCCTCGAATTATTTATTTAATTTTAATTATTTCTTAATTTGTTTTAATTATTTTTATTGCTAGGTTAATGGGGTACATGCTTCCAGCTATTAATTGACCATTAAATTTTGACGACCCCAATTTATTTATTACTTTTTTAATTTATTTGAATTTACAGGCTAAATTGGTACTTAATGATGGCACAGCTAAGAAACTGTCAAAAAGCATTGGTATCATAATTTTTTATAATTTTTTTATGCTACTAATGTACAACCTGGTTGTCAACTTCTTGTCATTTTGTTTTTGTTATTTTTCAGGATTGCGTAAAATGTCATAAAAAAATCTGGAATAAAAGTTAAATGACAAATATTTATAATTTAATATTGTTTCAATCAATAGATTGATAACATAAATATTAAAATATGTTTGACATAAAACCTCCAAAAATGTAATTTTGGTTATATAACTTACCCGATAATACAACCACTAACTAAGATAAATTAAAATATTTTAATATTACTTCAACCGATTAATTAACCTTCAAAATGGTTGTCAACTTATTGTAAACTTGGCCACAAACGATTCAACTTGACAACGTTGTCAACACGTTGCTAAACTTGTTGTATAATGTATGGGGAGCATTAAATATTTTGTTTCGCATATTATTTGACATTTAGCAGGATTGGTAGTAATGCAACCCTGTCAATTTTACTCTACATCTACACAATCATATTTTATTCTGCTCTGTTGCTCCGGAATCATCCAAAATCGTTTACCTTAATACTTGGAAACTATTATAATATGTATTGATAATTGAATATCTCCCGGTATGATCATCGTTACCATATCGACTATTATTTCTTTAGCAAACAAAAAACCCAGTTTCTATTTAGGATATCACGCTATAAAAACCTCCATTCAATTAAGTGACTTTTTATGGAGTTTTGCATTTACAAAAATGATCATTATTTTTGAATTATATTTTTAAATAAATATTTGAAATCGTCAATTATTATTTTCTAGTTTTCACATTTAATAAATATTTTGAATTTTCTTTTAATTTTTCATTATTATACGTTTATTGCAACCAGACAAGTCGGTAACTAACAATGAGGTGAGCGTTTTTCAACAATTGTTAATCTAACTCTCATTAAATCTATTACAGTATTAAAATCTGTAATTGAATGTATTTTAATTTACTATATAAAAACTATTAAAAAGTTACCTGCCCATAAAGTTTTACATCTTGAGACAAATACATTATTTAGAAACATTTTCATTATTTTTAAATATCATGGATAAACATTTATATTTTTGTTATTGTATATTGAAATATTTATATAGTTTTTAAAGATTTTTTTGGTCACGATTTTTAACAAATCTAGAAAAACTACTAGCTACAAACGGTGGAGAGAGTGACTTTTGTTATTGTTGATTGTTAATTATTTTTGCCGTACATTAAAAAGGCGAATTTGCTGATTTTAACAACAAACCAAAAATAAATCTATGGGAAAAATTAAGTCTTTGATGAAAATCTTATAGAAATAGAAATTATTATTGAAGTTATTTTTTTCCATATAAATAAATTATATGGTTATGTAATTAAGTGTTTGTGAATATAATTTTTTTTTTTTGCATCGATATCTATTCAATAAAAATTGATGATTGATGGTTTTTTGATTCATTATGGAAAATGTAAAGAAAGGGAAATTTTACAGATAAGATTTTTTTTGATCCAAAAAAAAAATTGTAATTTGTAATTTTTTAAATTATATATTAAAATATTATATAAAAATATTGAGTTTAAAAGTTAGCAAATCAAAATTTTCATAATATTTAAATCATCCCGAAGAAGCACTGTTGGATCTTATACTTACTTACTTAGCTTATTAGCTGCTAGATCCGCTCTATGGGCATTTCGCCTACACACTCGCCACTCGTGTCGTTTTCTGACAATGTGGTTCATGTGTTTTAATAGCTTGTCACTGTTACGGACCATGTGACCAATACACTACCTCTTCTGTCTCCTGATCTAACTATCTATTTTCGCTTGGTCTTCAAATTATATGCTTATGTATAGTTATATAATTTGTTCAGAGCATTCGCAGAATTAACGACAGCGAATGACGAAATTTTGAACCTTTCTAGTGACACTTATATAAATGTCAATATTGCACTTGTATGCAATAGAATGAATTCGAGACTCAACATTGCAGTGAGTCTTAACTTGTTTTTTTTTTTAAAAGCTGATAGTATTGTTACGTAAACTGGTGAACAACATACCGAAAGCGAACTTGACCCATTTTATTCTATAGTCTAGCCGTATCTCGCTCTGCAGAAATGGTACTTCTCAAATATGCAGAAATAATACTACCCAAATATGGAGATATTCTTTACTGTTTATAGTTGTTGTCCAGGTCCAGCAATGTTATCTGTCAATGAAATTAACTTCTTAATGATTTTTTTTTTATTCTTCCTAATTACGTACATACTCAAATTATAAATATAATAATAAACATAATTTTTCATTATTACCATCAAAACATCATTTATGTTCACCCTGAATTGTCAGTCTCAAGTAAAAAATTGATAATGCACACTTAAATGCACCCCTCAATCAATGCACAATTTATTTGATTTTTATTCGTATAAAAATTGTTGTGAAACTTTTCTCTATTGAACCACAGCAACAACGCCTACAAGGCCAATATTTTTCTATTTTTATTGTGCATGAAATGTCAAATTATAAAATAAATATACAATAAAAACCAAAATAATTAACCATTAAAGTGGTTTCAAGAAGAGGTCTTGTAAAATTGATGATCCTAATATTATTAAAATTATCAATATTATAGATAAAAATAAATTTTTAAGAGTTTCTTAAGCATATCCTCGCTATTAAATTAATCTATAAATTTCTGAAGATGTAAAACGGAAAATATAATCTAATTGACTGACAGAACCTCAACAATTAAGGGTAATCACGATGATAATAAAATTATATAAAAGAAGTATTTTTGCGATTGCATTCAACTGTGGAAGTTATAATTCTGCAGGCGATAAAAATTTATGATCATAAAACATGTGGATGCCGTAAAGACGGAAATAGCATAGACATTATGGAAAGCGAAAAAAAAGTGAAAATTGTTATAAAATATTTTGCTGTTGTTGAAAACAACACTTGAGAAAATACCACATTATTAAGTGATGCAATTAATTTAGTTAAAAAAACCTTTTCAGAACATAATTCTAATTTGGAATTGGAAATATTTATTAATACATTATTTTCCAAGAAGTTTTTCAAATAGACTTGATATAAGTTTATGTATGATAGTTTTTATAATTTGTTATATGTAATAATAATGAAATATTGCAAGTTGCAATACAGACCAAAAAACAAATTTCATAATTTCGTATTTATATATTTTTCTTTACGTTTTCGAAGTCGGATATTTCAAAATGTTCAAAAAGAAAAAAGAAACGTTTAATTTCGTAATTGTACTTGCGCCTGCCAAATTTGGGAACCATTGCCTTCAATATTGGTCCATGCTAGAATTTCGGATTTATATTCAGTACAGTAATTTTTAACCGATTAGAATGACATTTGACACACACGTTGATTTGTAATGTAGTTGCTGTCCTCCAGGACTTTGGGGTCGATGGCAAACTAAACTTTATGCAGTTTAGCAGTTAAGCTTTGCCGACACCATCAATAGTTTTAAATTATGATACTGGTACACCTACACCATCATGAAACTATAAACTAAAACTATCCGGAAGTAAAATAACTAATAATAATGCCTTGAAGGATACTAATAGTTGGAGATTACTTTAGAAAACTGAATAATTTTCAATTTTTTAAAATGTTGAATTTACAATAAACCCTAAAAAATGGTCGATACATTTTGAAATTAAGATACTAATTTGAATAAACTAAAAAGTATGACGCAATTCTCCTGATTTATAAAAAGCGATACAGTTAGTGTAGTATGTAGGTAACTCAGTGTTTTGGAAATCAGATCCTCACAGCCTTCATATTCATCTTCATATTCATAGAATCTATTCAATCTATTTTCTGTCAGTCCTAATTTGCGTATGTGTGTCGGCAAGGAAACCTCCTATAGTTTTCTTCCTACTAAATTTATGAGCTTAACCATTCACACCGTTCCATATTAATTGTTGAGAATATGGGGAACACCTCCTTGTTTTGGTGGGATTTTGAATTAAATTTCAACATTTTTAAATAATCAACTTGAAATTTTCTACTTTATATTTGCAATTATGTTAAAAATCTAATGAATGATTTTCTATATAACATTAATAATATCCATTTCGTCACCATTTTTTTGGTGTCATTAAATCTTCAATACAAAATATTTATTAAAATTAACCTGTTGTATATTTTACCTGGATATTAACAAGTTGGTATTGGAATTGTGTCAATATTAATTGCTTTCTCTTTGGCAATATAATCGTTAAAGTGTTCCTCGTCCTCGTCTACTATATGTCATTGAAATTTTATTGTGATAGTCTCTAAAAGTGTACTCACCACCAATGTTGATTCCATTTAAATTACAATAAGATTCCGACATCACTAACAAAAACATTACCTGAACGTTTTAATCAGTTAACCCCAAGAATCAACGATTTTGATCAGACGACATGTTACTCTGATGTGGTATTATTACAAAAATTGCAAGAAAATATTTTTTTTTTGTATAACTCTCTGTAGCGGCTCTAAAGTCTTTGTAGCTTGAATTACATCCGCGCGATTTTTATTGCAGAATATTTTGTTGTATAGCGAATTTAATTGAAAGTATAAACCGAAATTCTGGTGGGTTTCTCATATTTTTATAATTTTTTTTTTTTTTTTTGGTAAATATAAGACCTGGGAATTTTCTTGTATAATAATTAAACAAGTTTTTCATAACTTGTTAATTTTTTTTATTATATTCGTACTTATATTTAGGTTTTATTTTTATGAGTAGGTGTTTTTTGATGTGGTTTTTCAATAAATTTATTATATATTTAAAAAATAAATAAAAATTGTGCTCCGAAAACTAAACTTAATGCAGAGTGAAGTTTTTTGGATTTATGCACCACCTGGTTTTTAAACAAGCTATATAGAATATTTAAAAAAAATCGTGATCAAATGTCGTCAACATTAATAATTATGGGTTTGAGATTAAATTTTTATTATGAAATATTACATAAATTATTTTGGTTGTTTTTAATTCATAATTGAGTAATATTGAATTATGAGGTCAAAAAAATAATCATGCAATTACATTTAATTATATTTAATAAAATATATTGTGGCAATTCATTTGATTTTCCGGGCGTCAAAATCCAATCACAACTATAAATTATTTATAATCTAATTATCGTCATTATTCTACTTTCTTTCATGGTGTATGAATTAATTAATTTTCAATAAGGTTTCGTGCTGCAAAGGTAGGAACAAATGCAGTTTTAGAGTTATTTCATTTCGTTGGATCGTTTAAAAAATTAAATTTCCACAAATTCCCACTGTATGTCGAATAATTTAAATTTTCCTTTTACATTATCGGTTAATAATTACCTAATAATTTATTATTTTCGCCTATCAATTAAAGCAATATTTTTTGAAAAGGTCTTAAAAACTCCTCTCATTAAATTTATCTATATTTATAATTCAAAATTTTATAATCTCATCATTGAAAATTGATAATTTCATACCTTTTTTTTTGTTGGTAGTTTGACCTCATTTCAGTGTAATATTTTCAAAGAAAAATGTTATAAATTAAAATAATAATATATAAGAGAGGGTCCCTGTGATGTGAGCTTTCAATATAAAAATATTTTAAGAATGTTGTCTTATATTTATTACTTATTGACCCACAAAACAATCAACAAAGTCACATTGATTTTTTTAAAAACTCACAAAAAAACCACACAAAAAAAATGATTTATGTAACAGTCTTGCCATATTAATGGATTTTTGGAAAGTAAATGGATTTTTGTATAGGATAACAATTCGACACTTGTAGCATTTGTTATGTTACAATTTTAATGAACCATACAAATTTATTAAATTTTCGGGGTTTCTAAGATTCGAGTGCCAAAGTAAAATTATCGTTTACAAAAAACTAATACAAATTTACTTATTCCTTAAGAGGTCAAAGGCCCAGCAAGTCTCTTAGCTATAATCAATACGTGTTTATCGAACAAAATTGTCGCCATTGCTCTAATCAAGGGCATTAGAGCAATGGAGAGTTAACTTCAGTTTCAACTTATTTATTGGTTTAAAAATTTTCTTTGAGTTTAACTGCGGGTTAAGCTTAAGCTTCACTTTTAATTAAAATATAATAATACAAAAAAAATACACGCACATTAAATACACAAATTGCATTGTCAGCTGATTTATTTTCATTCACAATAACATTTGTATTTATCATTCACAAATAGTTCTCATATTTTGGTTTAGCTAATGTCAAGGTAAATTTTAATTGAGATACCAAGTAACCTTAAGTTAAGCCTCACAATCAGTTTATAGTTAAGCTTACACGTAAACTACTGTGAAATTAGGCATTTACAGATCAAAACGTAGCCGATTATATTTTTAAGGGCTGGATTTACGTTAATAATATACGATTTACATTTCACTAACTGGAATGATTTTCAATAATCTACACCCGTAATATAATCTATATTATCTAAATTTAATTACTTCCACATGGCAACATTATTTTGAACAGTCAAACAAGTAAGAACCAAAAAAGCCACAACCTTCTGAACTCCATCAACAAGAAAAAAAACTCAATATTCAAGCTTTTTTTTTCATTCCTCTTGTGAACATCAATCATTTGAAATTATGGTATGGTTTACCTTTTACCATTATTGTAACCACCATTAACAAAAACTTTATTAAGCCGAGAAAAAAAAAATATTTTTCTTAAGTTTGGGAATATATTTTTTTTTTTTTTTGGTGGTGAACTTTTAAATTAACGATATTATTATAAAGATATCAAGAGTGTACATCAGAAGAAAAAAATAACCGCTTGCAAAGAGACAAGCCCAAAAGTTTAACAACATTTATATAGATTAATTTTTTTTAAAGTTGTTTTGGAAAAAAAAAATTTATAATATTTTTATAGACATTATTTTAATTTGGAAATAAATAAATAATTTGAAAAAATCTGTTTATCTGAACTAGAGCTAAACTAAATTGAAGAGGTTGAAGAACTTAAAGTTGAAATTCTCCAGTATTTATAGATATATAAACGAAAAGTATTTTTTTAAACCGATTGTGGGTAATTTATAAGAAAAATATTTTCAAACGAGAACAATATAGAACGATATAAATTGTAAGCAAGTTATTACTAAATCAAAGAGTTTTTTGGCTATTTATAGCAAACTTTAATTGACATCTTCAAATGTGTAACAAAATGTTGAAAAGATTTAACATTTGACAAGGACAATTATAAAAAACTTCATTTGGTTCAAAAGATTTAGATGAATGATATAATTCAATTATAATGATAATGACAATGATCAATACATGTAAATTTATTGGAGTCACAGGTTTTTCGGCTTTGTTTTGTTTCAGTATTAAAAAAGTATTACATGGTTCATCGTAAGTAACCTTCTATATTACCTACTATTAAAGATTTATTTAAACCAGATTTATTATCTAATTCAATTCGAACAGTTTCAGTAAACAAAGTCAAATATCAACGACAAGTCCTGAAATTCACAGGTCGCTATGGTAGAACCAAGTCTCTTAGCTAACCTGAGCTCTTCGTTCTATCAAAAAGTTCCAATATTTTGACATCCAAAGTCTCTGATCACCTATTCCCTCCTCAATTGCTAGTACATTAAGTTTTTTAATAGATTCACTAAATGTAATTCTAAAAAAAAAAAAATACTTTTTAAGTTTTTCTGCTTATTTTTCTCATCATTATTTACTGATACAAATCTTCATCAAAACTGTCGCAAAATTCTACTATATATTACTTCAACTATGAACAAGAAATACTCAGTCTCACAGTTTTTTGCTATAACATTTAAATTAGTATATTACCATTTTCTGAAAAATAATTATATACTTAATTCTTCATCATTTTACAAAAATTTCATTAAATTATTTAAAAATTAAAATTTGCTACAAATTATTTTGTTCCATTTTAGTGTCTTCCCCCTTGGCTCCATATAAATAATATTTTGCTGACCTACAAACTATGGAAGATTATTTGCAAAAATGTTTTTTTTTTACTTTTTTAATTTTCGTTCTCAATCCAGGAAATTACAAATATATTTCTAAGTTTCTATCATGATATAAATTTAATGTACGTGCTTAAATATCACGGTTTCTGTATTTTTTTTATTCTACTTTTTAAGTATTTTTTTTTTCATTAGATATTACGAATATTACTTAAAAAAAACTTATTAAAGTGTGAAAAATTCTTGTAAGTTTTTTTTTTTAAATTGGCGGACGAAATTAATTTTTTTTTACAAGTAATGAATAATTGAATTTAATTGGAACGTTTTACAACAGAGCTTGTAAATTTTTAGGTAATATTAAAGTTGAAAAATTACTGAAAATTTATAATAGCCTGATATATCAGGTCATGTTGGATATATGTAAATTGTGGTAATATGTTTGAGATAATTTTGGATTTAAAAATTCTACTTTTAAGTAAATTGGTTTGTGTATAAAACTAATTTGTGCTAGGGGCAAAGATTGTTGGAAAAGTTATTATATTCAAGGTTTTTTTTTCATAAATTGCTCAATTAATTAGATTGACAGTGTAAAAGCCAAAGTTTTATATATTTATTATAAATTATTTATTATAAAATTAACAACTTAATAATTACTACTATAAATATTTGAAATTTGAATAATATACATTTTCGAAAACAAATTTTAATCCATAACTTCTGCATAAGTTAAATCCTTTTACGTATCTTTAAGTGCAACGTTTTTTTTTGCAGTACACATCAATTCTTCACCCATTCTAGTTACAAGTCTCAGGAAGAAAATCAAATTTCTGGATTAATTTTCATTCTATATAAGTTCCATAAGTTAGTCACGGTAGAGTGTGTCACGTTTGCAGTTTACTGAATTTACCCTGTTACGGCTTTACCCTGAAGGATGGCAATCTACTAAATGATTCATAAATAAGTAAAATTTGCATTTTTTCATTTTGAGACTCGTAGTTTTTCCATCTTTGTGTTATGAGGATTTGCAATTAGTATTTATAGTTTTGTATGTATATGATTTGTCTATGGTTATCGAATCAGATAACCGTCTTCAGTTATATCCTCTTTAACTTTCTGTTTTCCCTCAATCTACTAAAATTTCCAAATATTTTAGTTAATACAGAAACGAAATGCTATCATATCACGAATTGAAATTATTATTATAAAATATATTTTCTTTATAGTTTCTTTTTATCAACGAATTATATTTAGGAAAATTTTAAATTTCTTCAATATTTTCTGCACAAGATTTCCGTAACAATAAAAATGCTAATTTTTGACCTTAACTTTTATAAAATAATTATATTAGGGTTATTCAAATAAATCATCGTTATAAGAAATCGCGTTTTCTCATTCAAAATCATTCAAAAATATAATTTCAATCAAATAAATTGGAAAAGTAACCTTCAACTTGAAAATTATATTACATAATTTTTGTTTTTAACAATTATTAGAGAAATAAAATTATTTATTCATATTTTAAAAGGATTTCCTTGACAAGAAATAATAAATTTCAAAGTTCAAACAAAAAACAAATTCTTCAAAAACTGTTTTATTGATTATTGCCCAAAAAGGATCAACAAAACGAGGATTTATTTTATGAAGTAAAATTAATTATTAAATTTTATGGATTCGCAAAAAAGTTTATGCTTTTAAAGTATACAAAAATATTTACAAAATGCTAATTTTGCTAATTTTTAGTTGAGAAAGTTAGCGATTTTTTTTTAATTAAAATCATTTTTTTATTTTGAAATACACGCAATTTTATTGCGCGTTTATTATGAAAATTTCAATTGAGCAATAATTTTATTAGGGTAAAAAAAAATTTTGAATTTGCTGATTTTAATAAAATCAAAGCTTTTGCATTTAATTGTTGAAAATTGAAACTTCCGATTGGCTACAAATGCAATTTAGGTCAATAAACTATCATTAATATGCCAAAGGTTTTTGATTTATCTAATAAAATGCTTCTATTTGTATTTATGGTATGTACTTAATATTTTATTATATCATCCATAAGATTAAATTTGTTTTTCTCATTTTGGAGCATATCTCAAATTTTTGCTTTGTTGTGGACCCCTTCCTAGTTACTTTTTAAGTTGATAGCCGGAAATTTTGCTTACGCAAAAACAGAGCCAAACGAGATTTACCTATAAAGAACCAAATTGTTGGGTTAAAAATTAGTTTAGATTAGACTACTAGAAGCACAGACCCTGATGATTGAAATATTCAAAAGTATTTCTTGTAGATTGACATTTATTCGGTTCTGAAGCAGTCAAAAAATACTATATTATTAAAAAATTTCGAAGAATTTATGAAGACAAATAAAGAAAGGTTGCTTTGAAGGTTTACTACTAGATATACGCTATTTTTATCTGAAAATTAAAAAAAAAAATTATAAAAGCAATTAACACAGAAAACATAAATTACATAATTCGTTATGTTTCTTCAATAAAATCTTGATATAGATAGTAATTTGTTTTTACCTTATTTAAAATTCTTCTTGCTAATTAATCAGTGATTTAAATAATTAAATATAAAAACTTTAATAATTCAATTTGTTTTGTCTCATAACTTTTGACAATCCACACCGACAAAATAATAAATTTATTTAAAAATATGTTAAGACCAAAGACCAAAGACCAAAAACGAATAACAATAATAATTATTTTTAATATTTTAATATTTTTATGTTGTTATTTATATCAAAATAACAATTTTAATATAATTAAATTAGCATAAAATTCTGAAACAATTTTATGAAAATGATAATCAATTAAATTATGTAAAAAAAAAAAATCTTGAATATTTCCCATTTCCGTTTCACTGTAAAAATTAATTGATATCATAGATTCTATGATATCAATCATAGATAGTCTTTTTATACTATTATGAAAATGTTTGTAATTCTTGGTTTTTAAAAAACAATTAATTTGTAGAGTAATAAATAATTTAATAAAATTGCTAATTAGTAAACTTTAAAATATGAAAAATAATTGACCACTATTGAGGTCAGTTTCTTTTTGCAAAACTTCTTTAACATTTTCGAGTATTTTGAAGAGATTACGTGGAAATATAGAAAAAGTATATATAAAAAGAGATCAAAACTTATATAAAAGTTATATATTATACTTTTTCATTTTATGATGGTGTTATGAAAGAAATTGTAACTGGAGATAAAACTTGGGTTCATCATTATGACCCTGAGTTGAGTCCAAACAGGAGTTATTAGAAGTTGTTCAGCCCCTAAGAAATTTAAAATCGTGCCATCGGCTTGAAATTCAATAGCAACAGTGTTTTGGGGCTCACAATGAATCCAGTTAATAGACTATTGATAGGCACCAACATCTCCGAAAATACTATGCTAATATTTGCTAATATTCTAAGGCGTGTAAAAGAAGTAATCAAATCAAAAAGACGGGAAAAAGAAATGTGTGGTTCTACTTCACGATAATGTATTTGTTCACAAGCCTCACATTACAGTTGATGCCATGAGCTCATGCTGTTTTCCAAAACCCTTCATTGATTATTTTCTGTTTCCAAATTTTAAATAAGACTTGCGTGGAAAGCTATCCCAATCGGGGAATATAATAAAACGTCCTTGTATGTGTATTTGAAAAAGCTTTATGCTTTTGGGTTGTGGGATTTAATCTTGAAGTCTTGAAATTAAATCCCACAATAAAACCTTTTATATGTTTTAATTGCTATTATTAGCATATTTGTCAATAAACTGCTGACATACCAGCATGTCTCAATTAATCAGATCTTTAAAGATTATAGAAATATTTTTGTATGAAATTTAATTATTCAAATTCGTAAATCAACATAGGAAGCACAAACATTTGACCTAATAATTGAAAGATTTAATATATATGTAATTAAATAATTAAATTAAATTATAAAATTTTTAATGATTATTTTCAATTCATCGGTTTTTATGTAATCAATCTTTTGAATTTTATTTTAAAGTCAATTATATAAAATTTAAACTAAAAAGTCCCTAAAGCAATAAAGTGTTACTTAACATATTTTCCACGTTTTTCACTCATTTACAAATTATTCACATGAAATTATAAAGTTTGCATTTTTTTTGTTTGGTGTTATTTCATTGATTTCATCAATTTAATTTAATCACAAAACAATAATTTTAATTGTAAAATATCCAATAAAATAGTTTGAGGTAAAAAATTTAAGACAACTTTTTTTTTCTTTTGTTGGTGTAACGTGTAACTAATTTATTTTTAAATTTAATGGTATAATTGTTAAAATTAATTAAATGAAATTATGCCAAAAAAAAAAACTTAATTGAATTATAAATATTCGAAACTAAAATTTTTCCTCTGGTATTATTTTGATTACTTCAAGAGAAATCTCTTTAATTGAAAATAATCATTGAAATTGATTAATAGTTTTAAATATTTTCGAAATTAAATAAATTTTTAATAAACCTATTTATACTTTTCAAGAATAGTTCCATTAAATATCTTATAAAAAGCTGCTAACCATGGAGACTAGCTCCTGAGGGAAATAAATATAGCAATTTAGACTGAAACATTGAAACACTCAAAACTAGACAATCTTTTCCAAATAAATCTAGCCATAATAGACTAAAGAGTTTAGGAGAAAGGGATCGAGTATTAATGTTTAACTAGCTGAACTGAACAGGCGAATTGAAACAACCCCAACTATGAGTCTGTGTGGTATCAAAATGCAGTGGCGAAACTACTTAACCGCATAAATTCAATTATCAAGATTATAGGAGTGCTTAAAGAATTCATTAAATAATAAAATCAATTTTTATCGATACTTTATTGTTTATTCGAGCTATATATACATTTATTAAAAATTCAATTAATGTTTGTTATTTTATTACCGCAACAGTAAAACAATATTTTCTTTCTGAAGATGAACTTCTACTTTTTTACTGGTTTTTTTTCTAAATTTATCAGTTTTCAGTTTTTTTTTCTAAATTTATTTTGATTAACTTCTACATGCTAACAAAACATTAATTAAATCAGTTGTTTATTTTTATTTACTGCAGAATTTAGGTTGAAAAAAAGTAGATTTAAATCTTTAGATATTCTTTGTTCATATAATATTAATTTACGCTGTTTTAGTATTATGATCAATATGTATATGAATAAAAAACAAAACCTCCCTTAAAGAAAGCTAGAGCATATTTTGAATAAAAGTTCAATTAATATCAAACATTTTTACAAAAACAACTACAAATTCAAATGAAGATTGTCGAATAGAACATTTTTTATTAACTTTTACAAATTGGCACTGTCAAAATGCTGCTAAAGTTCAAAATTGGAGATCTCTAACTATATAAATATATTTTATATAATTAGGGAGTTTTATCATACAGCTACCGATCTTAAATTCATAAACCTTGTTTTGTTTTGCGATCAACCCTCGAAAACGTAAAGAAAAATTTATTTTTAGTGAAATCCATTTTTATACCAGTGTTTCCAACACTATTCCTAAATTACTCGTAATTCATTAAATACTAAACCCCCAATTGTAGAGTTTGACAATTTTATTATACGTCAAATTTTGCAGATAAAAGAGATCCAAAACAATTTTCAGTTTCAATATTTCTATTTGAAAGATTAGACTTTTTTATTTATCCAAAAATTGTCTAATATTTAGTCAAATTTTAAATGCAAATAATTTAAATATTTTCAAACAGAATTGTAAAGAATTATCAATCAAATTTAGTGTCATATTTACCTATCTAATAAATATTTTAATGATTTTTTCTGATGATATTGAAATTAACATCTCAAAAAACATTTTTAATTTGTCTAGATATTTTTTTGTTTTATGTTAATTGAATTTTTTTTTTTTTGTATTTTCTTGTGGTGATATTTTTTAATTAGTTTCAAGTTTTAACTGGTATAAATAAAAACTTCTGATTGAATTTTGTGTTCATAAACCAATTTAGATTCTAAAAGATATGACGATACACAATCAGAAAATAATAAAAAAAAAAATTGATTATCATTTTCATTTTTGTGGTTTTTTTTTATTCTATCTGTTTTAACTAGCATTTTCTATTTTGATATTAATTGTAAAAATCTTTCTATATTTATGAATCTATAATGAAAAATCAAAGATTTACAAAGGATTTTTATTATTGAAACTATTTATTAATTTGCAGATAGGAACTTGTCTAACCTACATATATAGAAAGATTGATTTATGATATCAAATTATAATTAGATCAATTCAAAATTCTTTTTCTAGATTGTTTCTATGAAAAATAATCAATTTCATAAAATAAATTAATAAAAAAATTGTATTTCTATAATAAAATAAGGTTTGCACAGTAAACAGATTTCTCCGATAAGTGGATGGGCACTTTTAGTTATTTTGTGAAATTAATTTGTCATTAGTTGAATTGGGAAAACGAGAGATTAAAATTGTTAGTTGATAAAGGATAATTATGCCTGGTATTATGCTATGATTTATATCAGTTAACTTAATGAACTTAACGCCCCATATTATCGAAGAAAGATTATTAACCAACCTGGTTATATCCCAAAAATTTTAGTGGAAGCATTCTCAAAATAACTAAATTATAATTAACCAGTACAAAAAATTGCTAATTTCAAATGGGCTGGTTATAAGCTTTTCCTTAAAGTTGCTGGTTAGTTGAAATGAAGCTAATATTGCACACTGATACTAACAACTTTTTCATAACGATGTGTTTTTTATGTTTTGAAACTAGTCCCTGGGTTTTATATACAATTACATTTTGACAATTAGAATAACTTTGGGATAACTTCATTTCCTAAAAATAAATTGTGGATTTTTGAATTATGGAATGCCAATTTTAATAATTTAATAGATCACAATTTGTATATGTAATGATAAATAACTATGAATAAAATTACATAGATATCAACTTATTTAATACCAAATGGTACACATTTGATATGATTACTAAAATTGTATTTAAGTATAGTTCAATGCCCACTTTTTTATATCGATCTTTCCTACGCAAAAGAACTAGTTTTAAGTTTTCTGTAAAATATTGATATTTATGATCAAATATCCAAAATTCATTCTAAAATGATTTTAGATTTTCTGTTAAATTTAATATAAAAATTCATATTAAAATTAATTTTCCAAACATCTAAATTTAAACAAAATTATAATAATTTTAAAAACCATATTTCTCTAAAAAATATTAATCAAGGTTTTTTTTTAAACAAATTAATTAAATATCCAAATGTGTTATTGAAAATTAATATTATTTCTTACTATTTAGGTCACTAATATAATAATAAACTATATTTAAATTAATAATTGAAATATGTCGAAGTTATTTACAATTTTGGTTTGGCTAAATAAATATTTTGGTTTGGCAATTTTCTCCAAATTTATAGTTTTACCTTTTTTACAATAAATTATATTTATTAATCCAAAACTAAATATTTATATAGAGTTAAAGTTTTTGGCTTTTATTTTATAATCAATGTTTTATTAATATTTTTATATAATGTTAAAATGAATTGAACTCAATAAATTGTTCTTATAGATTTCGTTATTGCTATTCCTAAAATTGACAAACTTTTCACAATTCCGCAATAAAAATGCCAAAATCAGGGCTGGAAACCGGTTTTTCGAAACCAAAACCAAACCACAAAAACCATAAAACCTTAAAATTTTAACGAAAACAAAACCGAAACCTAAACCATGATTTAAAAATTAACGAAACCAAAACCGAAACCCTAACCATGATTTAAAAATTTATAGAACTAAAACAAAAACCAAAACCCAAACTTACAATTAAATCGTTGAAAATATTATAAAAATAAAGGTTAGTTAGTTAAACGTTAAACATTAAAAAAAATTTACTGCGAGTAGATTTTTTTGCATTTTTTCTTGACAGTTTTATGAAACCAGAACCAAAACCAAAACCATGAATTAAAAATGTATAAAACCTATACCAAAACCAAAACCAAATGTTATCACCCAGAGAAACCAAAAACCAAACCAAGCTGAAATACATATTGGTTTCCAGCCCTGGCCAAAATATATCTTATACAAGAGAAAAAATATGAAATAAAAATATTATATTAAAATTTAAATTTCTTTAATATAAATTCTTCCTTATTTATTTATATTTTCAGATTTAAATGAATTTCTTTTTGTCATTATTTACGCAAAGTTTAATCTCGTCTGCTCTAGGAATTCCATCATTTCCAATTTAACAGAATAGAAAGGCAAAGACAAAGCTACAAAAAGAAAAATATTTATCAGGATAACAAAGTAAAAAACATTATTGCAGAAAAGTAAACTAACAAATAAAAGGAAAAACTTTTGAAAAAGGAAAAAAATAAGACAAAAACAAATAATTTTCTAATAATAATGGCAACTGTTTTATATGGCGGTAGTCCCCGACGTCATCATCATATTCATCACCAAAATGCCTTACAATCGCAACAGCAACAGTCAACATCTCATATCTCACACTATATGGCAACATCTACAATATCCTTACAACAACAACAACATCATCAACATCATCATCAAACACAACAGCAGCAACAACAACAGCAACAAATCTCACACCATCAACAACAAATTCATTCACATATACAATACCAACAGCAACAACAATCCCATTATCATCATAGCACACTTATGTATCCTGGTATAAATAGTGGTGCTGGAGGCGGTGGTGGTGGACGTCATCATCATAAACGTAGATCTGCTGTTGAAATGTTAGCTGAAAGTAAACAATTTTATGTTAAATCTGAAACAGTTTTAGATCGTAATCAACATTTAGCATATCGTAGTGCTGGTAGTCGTGAAGGTATTGTTGGTAGGGAAACAACAAATTCACCAGGCGGTGCAATAGCATGTATTTTATCACCTGTTAGAACATTAAGTCATCATCACCATCATCATCATCATTTACATGGTAGTAGTGGTGGCGGTGGTGGTAGAGATGTTCGTGATGGTGGTGGTGGTATTATAAGTCAAAGACCTCCAAATCGTCGCAGTGCATCATCTAGTTCTGATCTATTACAAACTAAATTACGGAAATTATTAAATGCAGATTCTAAAGAATGTCCTGTTCCTGAAATACCACGTTATAAAGGAAATGCTGGTACAGTCGTGTCTGGTGTTGGTAAAAAATATGATACATTTAGTAAATATCAAACTGTTAAATATCATCAAGAGGTAATAAAATAAAAGTTTAATTACTTTTGTCTATGTTTTTATTAAATTTACTATATATATTTTTTTTTTGTAATTATTCTAGTTGTCAATTCATCCATCAAATGATCAATGTGATTCAAATGTTTTATTTCCTAGTGCATTTTTATCACCACAATCATTGCCACCACATCCAGTTTCCGATGATGAAATATATTCGTATGGTATTGATGAACCATTAATATTAACTGATGATTATCGGGCTATTAGCCCACCAGCTGAATATGCAGCTGTTGATAGTTCACCAGAAAAAGACCAAAGGTAAAGAAATTTTGATTTTGCAATTTCTTTAAATGGTAATTATTCAGTATTGGTATTATTTTATTTGGCAAATGTGCTGAATAAGTGCTGAATATCTAATACAATTTCTCTATATAAATTATTCTCAATTCAATTTCTTACTTTTTTTTATAATTTTTATTTTCAGATCCAATTATCAAAGATCTTATTCCCATTCTCATGAAGTGGCATCCGATGATCCCGATTATTCGTCACCTTCATACAATATAAATAGTCATAAATCTTTACCAGATTTACATTCACAAATAAGTCGTCATTCACCTCACAGTGAAGTACTGAGCTGTTGTAGCCGTGGTAATCGTTCAAATAAATCGGGTGGCGGAAGTTCATTAAATCGTGATTCAGGCGGTTCATCTGGTCATTATACACATCGTAGCGAACCGTGCTGCAAGCAGCGTGATATATCTAATAAAATGTATGTGGGTGCTGAATATCGTCGTGATAGTGGTTCATCAACACAGCATAGTGGTAATTCCTATTATACTTATGGTATAACATCATCATCACGTTATGATTGTCCTGAATGTCGTGCTAAATACCAAAAAGATTCTGAATGTTTATTAAATTTCACTACCCCTGAAGTGCCAGAAGCATTTCAAGATGAATATCCCGATCAGTCGCCACCACACCAATCAATCCCTAAAGGTAATAATCGTTATTATGAAGAAAATAAATTATCGAGTCGGAAATTATATACGCATAGCAGTAAAATGCATCAACATCAACAGAGTCCACCGACACCAAGAACACCAGATAGTACTGGTGGTGGTGCTAGTGGTATTGGAATAAAAGAACAAGAATTAAGTCCACCATTAGGCACATTTAAACGGCAAAAATGTTTCCGATTTAAACAACGAAATCGTTATTCAACATCAAATGATCGAACATCATGTCGTACGGAAAATGTTAGCGGTGGTGGTGGTATTGCTACAATTAGTTTAACTGAAGAAGATCGTAAACCAATTCTGCGTTCAAAAAGTGATATTAGTGATCGTTATTGGAATCGTGGTTCACCAATGACTGAACAATTACAATCAAATAAATTGTCAAATGTATTAGATAAACGTGGCAAATCTGAAAGTTTATCACAATTAGAAAAATTCTTCGATCGTTTGGGTTTAAATGATGAAAAATTCGAAGAAATTTATAGTCCATCAAAAAGACGTTTTAGTAGTGATAATGAATCAGATGAATCAAGTACAGTATTCTTTTCAGATGTTAGTACTGTTGATTCAACTAGATTACCAGATAGTACAGAAACACAACCACTAACACAACCATATCGACCAACAGAACAGCCATCAATTGTCGAACGTAATGCTAGAATTATTAAATGGTTGTGTAATTGTCGGAAATTAGCATTAACATAACATTATGTTTTTGGTGAAGAAAATAGTTTTTAAAGATTTGATTTATTTGCATTAATTTTAGGAGTTTCTTTTATTTTATTTTTATTTTGTATCCAATTCGTATTTTGTGTGTTTAAAAAAGTTCCTTTGTATTTGAAAATAATGTTTATGACAGTAACGAAGTCTGATTAATATTATTCTGTTAAATTTTCCTCAGTTCTACTATAATTTATTTTAAATTAATTAAAATGAATTTATAGTCAATTGAACCAAATTATAAGTTTATAAAAATATGATTAGGCATCAGTTTTGTTATAATTGCTTTCATAAAAAAAAACTGTCAGAAGGTAAAATAAATAGATAAATTAAAATTAAAGTATTAATTTTAATTCAGCATAAATTTTGCTGGCTGCCAAACTTTTTAAACTGATAATCATAAATTTTAATTTTGTAACATTGTTTTTATGATGCCAGAGCAGAATATGTTGGGGACTTTATCGCTACACTTTTTTGTCAAACTGGAAAAAAACGGAAAACCCAATTTTTTCTATAATTTATAAACAGTATTTTTAAGAAAGTTATAAAAAATTATGTTGATGAAATAAGATTTTCACATTTATCTGTTGCTGTTTTTATTTTGAATTAATTTACAATTACATCTATTTAATATTTTGAACTGAATTTAAATTATTTTGAAATTTTTGTGTTATTAAAATTATACATATTTATTTTTTTTAAAAAAATCAAATCAAAAACTTAAAAACAAACTTCAATTTTTTACCATCATCAAAACCATTTAAATAATATACAATGAAAATGATTTTGCTCATTATGGAAATTATCTAGAAAAACAATAAAATTAATTTATTATATAATAAATTTTCATACATGATATTAATTAATTATAATTTAATTTTCTGTATTTAAGCTTAAAGAAACATTAACCAAAAAAAAAATAATAATATAAAAAATGGAAATTATTTTAAATATATAATCAGTTTAAATAAAACTAATAAAATATTAAATAGAATAAACTTCAAACTGATTTTTAAACTGAATTAAATTACGCTTAATTATCTGTTTTAAAACAAATTTTTTGTTGATTTTTTTATGTATAATCAATTTTTAATCATGCTTTAATAAAAATTTTATTTATATATAAAAATATATTTTAATTTTTACAATTTATCTAAAATTTATGATACTTTTTTCTTGATTTACTATTTTAAAGAATCAAATAATATGGAACATTTACACACATACTGCATTAGAATTGTCAGAATTACTCTATGACCTTAAAAACTTAATTACGTAATCGTACAAAACTATAGTTTTTACTATCGTGAAAGTAAAATTTTCGATATAAAATCAAATTATAAGAATATCATCTGATTTTTAGAAGGCTTATTTAAAGTAGCAACAAGCTCATATTTATTTACTACAATTTCTTGTAATTTCCTAATGCCAATGAATAACATAAATAATTTTAATTAAGGTAATATTTTTATTAAAAACAAGATCGATCTGTCTTGAAAATTTAAATATATTGTGAGTATAATTCAAGACATTAAATTGGCATTGGATCGATTGTAACTTTTATGTTGCGGAAAGTGTAAAGTTTTGTCGATTTATTGATTATATTTATTGCTGTCTGACTTTCAATCCAATTCTATTAAAAATCACTGTTTAATTCTGAAATTATTAAAACTATAAAATTAAATTTCTTGCAATTTTTTTTTTATATATTTGTTAAAATATTGATAAAAATATAAAATTAAATATTGTAGTAACATTGCAAACATATTACACTATTATATATTAAAACCAAATAAAAAATAAATAAAAAAAAATAAACTAATATTAAAAATTTGAAATATTGAAAGATTTGTAATCAAAATATTTAAAAATGTATTTTTATTTTGGTTTTTTACTTTTCAAAATTAAAAATTTAAAATGTTATTTATACATTATTAATACACAAGAAAATAAAATTATTAATTATAAAATTAAAAAAGAAATATTTTCTGTTCAAAGAAAAATAATTAAATAAAAAAAAAAAAAAAAAAATACAATAAATTAAAAAATAATTACAATATTAAAAATAAAAATATATTCTAAAATAAAATATACTAAAAATAATAAATTTATTATATAAATAAAAATCTTTTTTATTAAATTTAATTATAGATTTAAGTTTATTTAAACCTTAAAAAAATATATCTATATAATTATATCGAATTTATTCCTGCGAAATAAAATAAAATTTAATATAAAAAAAAGGAAATTTATGCCTTTTTGGATCGTTGCGAAAAATTAATATAATATATAATTAAAATTTGTTGTAAATGTGAGTTTTTTACGTGTTTCTTTAAATATATATTCTTAAAAATGTTAATTAAAAATATTTACCAAAATGTTTCTTATTTAATTAATAATTACTTAACAGATAAATTCTAATTATGAGTTTCATATTTTTTTTATAATAATAAAAAAAAAAATTATAGAATAATATTTTCAATAATCAGAAATAAATTTACTAAATTTGTAGAAACTAAAAGAAAAAAAAAATACCATAAAATCAAATCAAATAGAAAACTAACTACCGATATTATTATACCAAATAGAATATAAATTTATATTACATAAAAACACTAAGATATTTTAAAATATTTAATTTCTATCTTTATCTTCGGCTCTAAATCATATAAAATATAAATCAAATAAAAAAAAAAAAAAAAATAAACAAAATTAAAATTTTATTGCAAATAAATAAAATATTTTTTTTTAGAATAGAAGAAAATTTTACTTCATAGAATAAAAAAAAATGATAAAAAATCTAAAAATCAAAATTTGAAAACTAAACCCCACAAAATAATGTTCAAAAATTTATTGAAAATAATATATATACTTGCATACAAAAAATCAAATCTATTTAAATTACATACATATATATATGAAAACTAAAAATAGTATATACATAATAATAAAAACAATTAAAAAACTAAGTTATGCATTCAATTTAATTTTTAGGATAACAATTGTTTTACAGGAGAATAGTTTTATTCTGGTTTCTAGTAAAAAACAATCCTAGGAAAGGTGAGCCTAAGACAATAAATAGCGATTCGTTGTTGAACTATCCGTATCATTAAAACGAAATCGGGCACAGTTCGATTTTAGTGCAACAGATGGAAGTTCTTACGATGGAGTTCTTAGTAATAGAGTCAACTGTTCAATGAACCGACATGTGAAGTGCAAATGAAATGATTGAGTCAAATCTCTTGATTATTAAAGAAGTTTTGATAATTCGTCTTGATGATTTTCTATTATTAATTGCCCTTAACCAAACCCTATTCAACAACCCATTTCCTCACAGACTTAATATACTTTTGTTTTTGTTAAGTCTGATTGAAATATAGCTATAGTTCGAATAATACATAATTGGAGGACGAGCTACCACATGATTTCATTATTATAATGTGAAAATGAAATAAAATGAAAATTTTTATATAATTTCATTGTAAATATTTTATTACATTTTGATGTACTTAATTATAATTTAAATTCTTTTCTATATTTTGTGGTGCATATTTTTAACCAAACGTTTGTGATTTACAAATATTTATTGATGGACCTTGGCAAAAAAAAAAAATAATTCACACAACGAATCGTAAATATCGTAATGAGTAAGAAAATAAATAACACCAATAATCCTACTAGTACAACTATGCCGCAAGGCTTTTATTGTCTTCGATTTTATATTATTTATTCATTTAACATGATATTTTTCTATGCCGAAATAAAAAATGAAAATCCTATTTAAATCCAATTTCAAAATTCCTAAGCATTTGAAAGCATAAATCTTCATATTTGTCTTATTAATTAATACTATTATAAAAATTCAATTCTAATTTCAAAATATTCAAATCTTTTACTCTAAAAGTGTAAATTTCAACCAATATATTTTTAGTTCTATGCAGAACATTTGAATTACAAAAAAAAAATGGAAGCTTTAATTATTGAAAAAAAAAATATTGTATATTTTTATTAAATTTACTTTTTCTTATTAAATTTTTTACCAAACGTATTTTGTTTTTTATTAAATTTGTTTTTATAATTTTGAGAATTTCCTATTGATCTGCGTTTTTCTTCCCATTTTAATTGTTTATCGGACGATTTGTCTCTATTGAAAACAGCATTTGATGTACCATGTCCTTTCTGTTTGCCAGTTTCTTCTAAAAGTTCAGCAAAATCATCAGCAGCAGCAAATAAGGAGCTCATATCTGCAAAAGAAATCATTTTGTATATTTTATCAATATTTATAAAGAAATTAAAAAAAAAAAAATTACCAGTTTTATCCTTTAATGCTCTATTAAATGATTTGCCGTCCATTTTCTTAGATTTTTTTGATTTTGGTTCATCGTCAATATCGTCTTCTTCTTGATCAGACGATGCTGACAATGAACCAATATCATCATCTTCACTAGAAACATTATCCTCTTCATCATCATTATTTTCATCCAAAGAAATTGAACCTTCATCATCACTACCACCAAATTCATCATCATCCATATCTTGTAATTCTTCTTCATCGCCAGAACCTTCACTTATATCGTTACCATCATCATCACCCCAATCGTTATCAATATCTTCTTCATCCTCTGAATCTTCTTGTTTTTGTTTCTTCTTCTTTTTATTGGTTTTAACTGTATCATCTTTCAAATCGGCACCCAATTCTTTCATATAATCCATTTCAAATTCTTCATCATCTTCAATATTTCCTTTTGATTTTTTACAAAGACCATCCAAATAAGCATCAAATTCATCATCATCAACATCTTCAATATCATCATCATCATCATCTACTTTACCTTTGATTTTCTTAATAACTTGTACAGAACGCTTTTGTTCCAAATAATTAAATATGAAACGTTCATCTTCAGTACAATTTGTTTTTGTTAATGATTTTACATTTAATCCTCTTGCACCATATGACATATATTTTTTATGATGTATTTGTTGTGTTACTGTACGTTCAGGATTTACATCTTTTTCGTTTAATTTTTTTGGATTCTTAAAAGCAAACCGTTCCAGAAAATGTGTTAAACTAAAATCTTTTAACGGATCACCATAATAATCAATTTTTTTTCGATCAATAATATTTTCAGCAAACACTTGTACAGTCGGATGATAATGTTCTTTTAGTAAAAATAATTCAGTTCGTATTGAAAATTCAGCACCTGCATAAGCTGGTACACGATGATAAGGATCGTATTTTATCGCTGAAATATTACTAATTTTCTTCTCATTATAATCATCTAAAATTTCCTCACCATCAATATTTTTCGATTTATTAATAATTTTAGCATGATGCCAAGATGCTGATTTATCAGAATTTAATAATTTTTTATCATTATCATTATTTTCATCATCGTCACTTTTAACATCCAAATATTTCTCTTCACCATCATCATCACTATCGAATTTTGCCAATTCCTCTTCAGTTGCCATTACAGTTCCTGATTGTTTTTCGTCTTTATCTAATTTTCCACATAATTCTTTGCGTGTTTTTAGTAATTTACTGACTACAACTAAACAACCACATGCCATTTGTGATGGTAAATATAATGCTAATTGTAGTAAACGTTTAAGGAATGCTTGAGCACGTGATAAATTCGAATCTATATGAATAGCACGATGTACAATATGAAGAAATTGTGCTGCAGTTTTATTACCAATTATTGTTAAATTTAAATCTAATAATTTACGATATAATGCATTATAAAAACGATCTGATTTCTCGGTTTTAATTGTAATCAATTGTAATAGTAAACTAAATGTTTGTATAGCAATTTGTATCTCAGCTAAATGTACTAAACGATAAATAGTATCTTGCATTTCTTTAGTCATTATTTCTGTATTACCAGCTGTGGGTTTTGCTTTAATTATTGCTTTCTCTAAACAACGTAAAATCGCTTGCATTGTTTTACCATTTACTGCACCACGTTTTACTAGTACATTAAATAACGAGAAACAAATATTAACTAATTTTGTACAAACATCAGAATTACCATGTGGTGCTATTTGAGATAGAAAACATAATGCAAAATGTTGTGCACGCTCAGATATATTATTACGGAATAATAATTTTTCGGTTTCAATTGTAATAACACCAGCCATATTTGGATGTTTATAAGCAACTTCAGATAAATGATGTAAAGCTTTTGATGCAACTTTACCAGATGGATCACCTAATTTATTAATTACCATTGATAAAAGCATTTGTTCTTTTTCTGGTCCAAATGATAAAAGTTTTGCTGCTGATATTATAGCAGAATTTTTATTATTATCTTGTCCAGTTTGTATTGAATTTTGAAGATTCTTAAGAAATTCTGTAAATAAATTTAATTTATACTAAATTTATATTAAATAATTTAATATAGCATCAGCTTACCAAAATATTGCTCTTTTAATTGATTCTCAAAATACCAATAAGCATAAATCTTATTTTTTAATTCTTTTGATAAGTTTTCCATTTTTTTTAATTTTTTCCAATCTGCACCGCGTAATGAAAAATTTATTAATTTTCTATTGGACGGTAATAATTTATCGATAAAAAGTTCTGTAACAATTGTAATTGCTTCGGGACTAGATTTATTTGATAATTTTGTAAAACCAATTAATGTTTCTAATGTTGATAAATTTCCTAATGGATTGGTTGTTATCAATAATGCACCTGCATTTGATTTATCTTTTGATGTACCCGAATGTAAAGCTGTTTCTAACCATTTAACATCCGAAGGATTTCCTAACGAAAGAACAGAATTTTTTTTTAAATTCCTTTTTCTAAAATTTTTTAATTTTACTTTTAAGAAATTGTGGCAGGTCATTATCAAAAGCATTTTTACATAAATTTTGTAAATCTTTTTCTTCAGAGTCCTTCAGTTCAACTAATTCACCAGTGATATTAAATTCAGTATACTATAAAAACAAAATCTTGTAATAATAATTTCAGAGTATAATTTTCAATACTTACATTTTCAAACCATTTTTTACCCAGTTCATGTTCATAATTTTTTTGTTGGTCTTTCTTTTTATTGTCATTAATTCCATTAATATAATTTGTTTCTTCGGTGGTGGCATTAGCATAGGCATTAGAGGTGGTGGTGTTAATAGACTCTTTTGATCTTTTTATTTTTTTCTTTTTATCAATTTTATTTTCCGGTACAATATCACCATCATCATCGAAAACAACCTTTTTATTTTTTGCTTTTTCATTAATTGATAACATTTTTTTTTATAATATAGAATTTTTGGAAGAATATAAAATATAATATTATATTTTTGATTTCATTTATATTCTATTTTATTTACTCCACGTGCGTTCTTATTTTTGACAATTCCAAATACTTATTTTTCGTTGTCATGTCAAAATGACAGTTAAAAATTTAATTTCCCCTACTTTTTATCAATCTTGCCAACATGACAACAACAAAATTTTCATGAGATGTCAAAATTGAATTTCACAACACAACAAAAATAAATTGTATTTTGTATTGTTGTGTATGAAATGTGAAAGTTTATTCTTTATCTTCAAATTCAAAGTATTTTTTATAAATTCCCAAAAAATAAATATATTATTATAAAAAAAATTCTAGTGGTTTTGCATCGCAAATAAATATTTTTTATAAATATTGATATTGTAATTAAATCAGCAATACAATTAATGTAAACATGCCAGCCAGAAGAAGTACTGGAAGTTCGGATGAGGGTTCAGTAGATTATCAGAAAAAACGTGAAAGAAATAATTTGGTAAAATTAATTTAATTATACTTTAATTAAAATTATAATATTTTATTTGTGTTTTTGTATGCTGTAAAGCTGTAAAAAATGTTTTATACATGCGATTTTTTGTTGTATTGTAAAATATCAACAATGTAGCAAGTGTGACGCGTGACATAATTAAATAATATATTTGCATTTTTTTAATTGTATAATTTCGATTTGTGTATAATATTTTAATATATGTTTTACTCTTTTACAGGCAGTGAAAAAATGTCGTCAAAAATCAAATGTTAAAGCTAAAGAAACTAAAGAACGGGTCGATAAATTGAAAGACGAAAATTTACAATTAGAAACAAAAATAAGCAATTTAAAGAAAAGTGTACAATATTTTAAAGATGTCTTATTAAAAAATGTTCCGCCTGAAGAATATGAAAAGCAAGTAGAAAAAATATTAAATGAACCTGAAGACGATAGTGATGATGATATATAAAAACGATGGAATATTTATTTTTTTATTTTTTTAACACTTTTTTAATTAAGAATTGAAAACTAATAAGTTGTAATGCTGAATATTTTTTGGGTGTGTTTTTCATGTTTGTAAAATCTTTTTATTTTTCTGTGTATATGTAATATAATAAAAAACAAAAACAAATAAATATAATTAACTTAAAAATATCACATCTTTTACTTTTGAAAATTTAATAAAATTAGGACATACCATCATATAAATCTAATTTTCCTACATGCAGTGAAAAGAACTCATCATCATCATCTTCTAGGTCTTCCATTTCTTTGGTAACGAAACTCTCAATCCAAATTTTATAATTTTCTTTAATTGTATGTATACATTATCACTTAAAATTTTTTTACCGAATTATGCTAGTAATTTTGTAACAAATAATATCCAAAAAAATTAATTTATATATAATATTATTGTCATAAGAAATTTTGTAATTTTGAAATGAAAATTTTCCGAATTTTTTATTTTCTAATAATATACTTTATATAAATACTACTTTGACTGCACTACCTGATTACGGATAAAATATTAAATGACATGTTTTGGTCTGGCTGACGTTTCTCTTATAAAAGGAGGTTTTTATTATTTCGAAATTACTCCCTAAAAAACCCCCCTCTAGAATGCATACCGACAAAAGAACACAACAATGCAACGGGTAAATAATTTCAATTTATATTAGAAATTTATGTAGAACGTTTAGTTTTTATTTATTATATGCTCAACTGCTCTTAAGGTATTTATAGAAATATTCCTCTAAATTTATGTTTTTGTTTTAAACGTAAAGGAAACTGATTAAATGTATGTTATAAAGTGCATAAATAAATACAATATTATTTAATTACATATATAATATTATAATTATATAATAATATAACATTAATAACTAGAGAAAATCTGGGAATTATATCTTTAATATCTCATAGTTTAAAAATAATCAGATGTTTTTTTTAATTTTTAATTGATTTATTCAAAATTTTACGTGAAATGAATTAATATCTGAAGATTGAACAATTTATAAGATCTGTAAAATAGTATAAAATTATAATTGTTGTAACAATTTTAAATTAATATTTCAATGTCAAATTAGTCAGACACATCGTATCATCGTAATGATAAATAATCCAAATTTCATATATAAATAAACTTTATATTATATATGGCGCACAGCTTCCTTTAACGACTTATAATCAATTTGTATAATATAAATAGTATATAGAATATAGAATAATGGACTGGTATTTATAAGCCAATTAGATTCAACGCACTTTTAACACATTATTAAGTAGCTGCTTTTACTAATTACACATATACATGATATATGTACTATATTAAAAATAATTATATTAAATTTATACTGTGTATTTTATATATTTGATCTTTAAATATCAATTAATTTAATCTTTGTTTAGTAATAAAATTGATAACCATGACCTCAATTCTATATAATATTTTAATTTATATATGGAGATTCAATTAAAATAAAGTGAGTAAGTAGTGAGACAAATTTACCAAATATAAAATATATTTGTCAGTCAATGATTGTAGTTAAAACTTGTTAAATCTATTTTTGGTATAATAATGAAAATTGCTGAAAAATCATTATTCGTTGAATATTGGGAATATATTTTACCAATAACATTAGTTTTATTTGGATGGATATACTATCGTAAAAATTATAATTATAAATCCAAACAAAATAAAATTAAATTAGATGGAGCTGAATATATTGGAGCAGGTAAAATGTTATTAAATCCACATACAAGACTAAATATATTAAACAAAAATATGTTTTCGTAAGATTATGCCAGTGATGCGAATGATCATATCGAAGAATACCTACCATCATTAGATGAAAAAGAGCATATATCATTTATAGGTGCAACAAAGACTTTAGAAGGTGGACCAGAAAAATTCTATGAAATTGTTAACGATCGTCGAAGTGTCCGTAGTTATAGTAGTAAACCAATTCCATACGAAGTGATTGAAAAGTGTATTGCTGCTGCTGGTACAGCGCCAAGTGGTGCACATACTGAACCTTGGACATTTTGCGTTATCAGTGATGGAAAAATCAAACAACAAATACGTGAAATTGTTGAAACCGAAGAATATTTGAATTATAATCAAAGAATGCATAGACAATGGACTTCTGATTTACAACCATTAAAAACTGATTACATTAAAACATATTTAACAGAAGCACCATATTTAGTATTAATTTTTAAACAAATTTATGGTATTAGAAATGATGGCAAAAAGAAACAACATTATTACAATGAAATTTCTGTATCAATTGCAACTGGAATATTATTATGTGCGTTTCAAGCAGCAGGGTTAAATTCGTTAGTTACAACACCGTTGAATTGCGGTCCAGCACTACGGAAGTTACTTAACCGTCCACAAAATGAAAAACTTTTAGTTTTATTACCTGTGGGTTACCCAGCTAAGAATTGCCAAATACCGGATTTACAGAGAAAAAATGTTAATGAGATATTAGTGAGATATTAGATATTATCATTTAATGTTTATATAAAATATTACTTTACTATCAATAAATTTATGGGTATAATATAACACTTTTTATTATGTTACCATATTAAATATACATATGTATTGTATGCCATTAGCATATGAATTAAAAGTCAAATTCGTTGTAAATTTATAAAACATTTAAACGATATACAATACTAAATCTTATACGAATACTTTTAAAAATTTAAAATTTGTTTTTAAAATACAAATCTAACAAGAATGAAACAAAAGAAAAAGAACCACAATTACGAAAAGTAAAACTAATAAAACTATGGTTGGCAGCACTGGTTGTTATATTTCTTTAAAAGAATAGTTGGCGCCTGGAATTAATAATTTTTGAAAATTATTTAAAACTGTCGGAAACTCGATAAAAAATTTCACCTCATTTGAATTGACGTGGTGTAAAATTATCAAGCAGGTGATAATGTAGATTTTTTTTAAATAGTTACTACGTGTGAAATTTCAA
The DNA here is from genome assembly GCA_963920725.1 of Rhamphomyia laevipes. Taxonomy (NCBI): domain Eukaryota; kingdom Metazoa; phylum Arthropoda; class Insecta; order Diptera; family Empididae; genus Rhamphomyia; species Rhamphomyia laevipes. The sequence continues at coordinate 23,673,187 of OY987255.1, forward strand.
ACTTGAAGATTGATTGGCCATGTAAATTAATGTAATAATATGTTGTCTTGAAAAAATAATTTATATAATATGTTCAATATTCAATGATAGGTTTAAAGTTTCGCGACGAAGTTTATAACCAACGGAATTCGACCATAATTGATTTTTCCAGTTTTTCCTCTAACCTTTAATTTATTTAAAATTTAGATACTAAGAAATTGTATGCAGTAAATCTGAGTGTTATGACGGAATACAATTTTTTACATAATTTTTTTTTTTATTTAATTATGTTCAACATTGGTTTTTATGTAAGAAAGTTTCATAATCTCTAAATAATTTTTTAGAGTATTACATAAAATTTACAACCATGTTATTTTTAATTATACATTGTATATTTGATTTTAAAGTAATATTATTGTATTTATAAGGAAAAATAGATATAACTATATTTTTCTATTAGAAGTAGAACATAGTTTAAATATAATTACAAACTTACCTTATCTTATACAACTACTTTTAACTTCAAAATTAAATCACTTTCAAATTTTTAATGGTATTATTGAAATAATCTGATATTACACATTCCATGTGAGATTATTTAAAAGAAATTAACGTTTCAAAACTTGTATTTTCGTGTCTGGTACACATTTTAGGATATCAATGTACTCTTATTACAACTTATTATATACTTGACAACATATTATATACAACTGAATGGTCAGTTTATATAGCAAGAAAAGCAGTTCTTCGATGTTTTAACAATGTTTTAAGAAGTATAAAGAGCACGAACGAACAGCATGTCTATGAATTAAAGGAAATCACTGTATTGTTGAACGGTTTGGCTGGCACTCAAAAATATATTTAATTGAATATTTTACCGATGACGTCATAGATAATTATTACACTCCATTTGGCAAACTCCTTATTCACTCCATTTGGGAGATTTCGTGAAATTTTATAACAATTGATTTTTATGGATTATGAGTTTTTATGTACATACTGCAAAATTACCACAAATTAGTCAAAATTGTATGTCATCACAAATTATTACTGCACCTTATGACAAAAAAATGCTAACAAATTTTCGATCTTTTTTTGTTATACTGTTGTTGTCAAATTTTGGAGTTCACAAAATGTATAACAACAATACGACAAATTTTCGACATATTTTGTCATGTCCAATTATAGTTATTCGGGGTAGCAGCACCTTTTAGCACATATAAAATATTTTGTGTTGTTGATTCGTCTTGACACAGGATCGCTAGTTAGTTCGCGATGTGTTTTTTTTTACATTGTATCCTAAAAATATTAGTAAACCATATTGTTATTGTCATTTTTTTTCTTGAAATAAATAATAAAGGTTCATATTTTTATGATTCTGTATTATTTATTTCACTATATAATTCAAATGTGTGTTTGAAATTCAAATGTGTGTGTTTGAAACACATTTGCAGTGTTTTTGATTTCACTGCGCCACTACATAGCGCCATCAAATTTTACTATTTTTTTGAACCAGCTAACCATATTTTTTTCAACTCATATTTGATCTACTCTTATTTGTAATAACACGGCAATACTAAAAATATAACTTTTTTCCTTCTTCGAAATTCACCACTTAATTATTTTTTCAAATTCTCCAATCAATTCAATTGAATTCCGTGTGAAAAGTTGACGTCGTCGTATTATTTTTTTTTTATTACAAAAACGGATAAAATATTCAAAAAATAATAATAATTGTTAATAAAAATAATAAAAAATATTGCATTTAAATGCACATAAACAGTAAATAGTTAAATAAATTAAAATTACATCAAAGATCAAAGTGAAAAATAAAAAAATTATGTAGAAGTAGAACATTTCTGTCAAGCTCTACATAACCTAATTTTATATTACAAAAAAAAAAAAAATATTAAAAATAAAGAATAATAATAATTAAAAATAAAAATAAATCTTATAATAATATATTGAATTATCAATTTTATTAAATTATTTCTTATATAGTTTTTTTAAAAAGTGAAATACTGTGTTAAATATAAAAAAAAATAATTTTATAACGAAAATTGCTACCTAGCCATTTTGATTATAAATCTTCTATGCCTTTTGAAGTGGCTTGCGAAACAATTTTTTTTTTAATTTTCTGATTAATAATAAAATTTGTTTAAATATTTTTTCACAAATATTAAAAGTCATTAAAAATTTATTAAAACACCAAGAAAATATTATAATATTATTAAATATAAACAAATTATAAAAATCAAAAATTAAATACGTAAAACATTGAGAATTTTCATTTTAGTTTTTTGTGCTTTACACAACAATTTTAGTAAAATCCGGGAGTGATAAAATTTGTATTCGCACATATTGTGGTTATAAATATGAAAAAAAATTAAAATAAAATTTTTAAATATTTTGTATATATAAAAGGTAAATATTTAATAAATATTCTTATTGTTTTTTTTTTATTGTCTAATTGTCAGAATTTTTTGATTTGCGTAGACATTAAAAAATCATCCAATTTATTTTCAATATTGTGCATATGGAAAATTCCCCTGTTGTTTTTTGTGTCATCCAAGGAAAAAAAAATTAAATTTTTGTTAATTTGAATTTCCCTCATTGATTCTTTAAAAAAAAAATTGAAATTGTCTGTGTGCATTATGTATCCAATGAATACCTCTATATATTGTAATAGTTTTCAAGAAACAATTCAGGAGGCAAAATGGCTCTTGAACTTCAGAAAATTTGTTTTAATGGAAATTTGATATTGTGACAGATGTGTTGTTGTTTTGTTTGCATTAAAATTCGAAAGGTGATCGCATAAAAAAGATCAAGAAGTTTAAGCATTTTTAAGATTCACTTTATCATATTATAACCTGTGTGTAATAAGAACTGGGCAAGATTGAATAATTTTTCAATATTTTATGAAATAGATTTTTAGTTTATTTACTGAAAATAATGTTTTTATTAATCATTGGAAAAATTTCATTATTAAATTGATTGAGTCATATACATACAAATTTACAGGGTCATTTTATGATATTTATATTTTTGTTGGGTTAAAGTCAAAAAAATGGGTTTCACTCAAAATCTGTAAAAAAAAATGTTTAATCAAAAGGCCCGTTTAACCAAAAATATTCGCGGAAAGCCTCAGGGGGTCCCAAAGATCGTATTTTTTTTTTGTTTGGTCGAGTTTGTATCAAATGAAAGCTATTGGCGGGTACAATAGCAATGGTACCCTTAAATAATAATTGTTGGTCAAAATGAGCCTAGGACCCAAAAAAATTAAAAATATATTAAACTTTTCGTAATCCTATAAGGTCTATTTGAAATTCTCTATAAGAAAATTAATATTTTTTTGTATGAAAATCATTGTATTTAAAACATGATTCCATTATGATTTTCAAACACCAGATGGTTCAGTTAGAGATATGGGGATTAGTATACAACATATACTAAACCGATTTATATTAAAACCAATTATGTTCCTAAATCCAACAAGAATTTTATTTTTTACAAATTTTAAAATTTGCATTAATGAATTTTTCGCCAGCTATAAAGTAATAAAAGAAAGGTATGGGAAAGAAAAATCATTACTGATTGTACGAAGACAACAGCAAAGGAAATGGATCGACAGCTAAAACAATTGATAAACTAAAGAATATTTAAAACCCAATAACTAACCAAACAAAAGCATACCCAATTGGCGAGAGAAAATCTAATGAACCTATAAATATAATAATATCTCAAGTAATATTAGTATATTATTGATTAGGGGGGGGGGGGGGGGTGAAAAAACTTTCTTTGCAATTGTAAATCAATAGAGAAAATTAAAATTCATAAAAAAATGTGGAATTGCATTTCACATTTGCATCGTTCCTTAAAAAAACGAATAGTATATGACAAGTGACCTTGATGCAGATATTGAAAAATAAGGAGCTGACGTATATATTATTAAAAATTTTCCGATACAATAGCTAAAAATCCATAATTTTGAAAAATACCAACAGGTAATAAATGGTTGTCACTTAAATAAAATACGTAAACACAATTTTTTTATGAATATTTTTTTCATATTTCAATGTTTATTTAATTCATTTGATAAATTGTACAGTTTTAGTTTAAGTACTTATAGTATAATTATGAAATTCATTTTTAAATATACTTATATTTTTGCTATTATTAAACAGAAAATTATATCAATTTCGAGGTTTTTAACCTAGTAAACCACAGTAAATAATATTTTTCTATTATTCAGTGGAAAATTATTTAGTTTTTTATTAAATAATTAAAATATACTTTCTTTTTTTTTACTTTAATAATACATAATAAAATTGTCTTCCTGTTAAAACAATTACGGATTTTATTTTTGTTTACTTTAATATATGTAATTACAATAAATTATTTATCGAATTTTTTTTTATGATAAAAATTTAAACAGATACAATAAGAAAAATATGTAGTTTTTTTTTGAAGAAGTTCTTTGTGGTTAATATTCAGCTATTACTTATTATATATATGTTAAAAAGTAGCAAAACATGTTTTTATAAATAATTAAAAAATATATATACTTAAATTTAAATTAAGTCGATATAACCAATGTCGTTAAATTCATGGTTATAAATTGAATTAAGAAAATTATGATTAAAAGGAATATTTCAGATTTTATTGTAAAATTTATTTAAATTTTACTATTTCTCCTTTTGTATTATAATATTTTTAATAAATATTTACATAAGTTCAAATTGTTAGTATTTTATATTAAAGGTTGTGTAAAAGGATGACTGGAAATGAAAAGTTAGCTCGTACAAGCAATGACGGATTTTGGCTTCTCTGCAGAATGATTATTTTCTCTAGAATGACGATTATTTATAAAGGCAACGCAATTTTACACAGGCGACCCAATATTCGTGTAATTTATTTATTTATTCAACATCATATTCGTGAAATGAGATTGAAACTGTTGCAAAAAAATTATTAATCAACACATCTTATTGGATACTCGGACTATCTAGACGTAATAGGAAGAACGAACACAAAGGAAGGTTACCAACCGAATATATATAATAAAAATGAACGAAGAAAGCCTTCGCGTACGAACCTGGATTTTGTTGCTAACGTTGGTGCTGAGAAAAACAACTTAAAGTCGCGTTCAGCATTTTCTATACCTCATTTGTTTAGTGAATGCAGAATTCAAAAATCAAGTGTAGAATAATGTATGAAGAAATCAAGCGTTGTTTTGGGTTAAGCAATCAGATAAAATGGAAAACACTGAGTAGAAAGATATAGATAACACTTAATGAAAAATTTATCGTTAGAATGCTGATATAATCATGCAGAATCATAAATCTTATCCAACTTTGATTATCATCAGGCAAAATTTCTAGTGCATATATCTAGTGACCTCTTATAATAAAAATTCAATTCATTTTTGGATGACACATACATAATTCACAAAAAACAAAACAGATCAGACTATTTTTTTGAACCTACATACATTTCAGATATTTCCTTTAGAACAAAATTAACAACAGAATACAGAAGGCATTTTTATTTATTCTCAAATCTATATTAAATGTCGAGAACAGGTGTTAAAAATAATTCTTTCAAAAAATATTTATGTATATACATGAGAATTCAAAAAATCCCGAAAAAATTTAATCTTTCAGAATTTTATTTTAAATATTTTTTTTTTTTTTAATCAAACATAATTGAAACAAACTTTATCAGTAAACTTCTTATAAAAAGTAAAATTGAATCTCCATTTTATTTAAATATTAAGTATATATTTTATAAATAATAATATAATTAAAAAAAGCAACAAATTATAGACAAAAAAAAAACATTTTTGTTTTTTTCAATTTTTTGCTCATGTGTGTTTATTTCCAAAAAAAAAAAAATTTCCACATACAAATTTTTTATAAATTTATCAAAAAAAAAAATACTTGTTCAGCTGTAAATAAAAGTACCAATACAGAGACAAGAAAAATAAATCTATTTATTATTATAAAATATTAAAAAGCTTTAATAAATAAGTATTCACAAAAAAAAAACAACATTAATTCTAGGTGTATTGGTATTAGTGTATGCTGTATGGTTTGTCCGAACAAAACGTGAAACTTTAAAGGCCGCTCCGCTCGACAATACAAAAAAGAATTATTTATAAAATTAATTTTTTTATGTAAATAATATATATAAATATTAACTACTAACAACGTATAATCTTATATACATATATTTGTGATTGCGTGTCATTTCACTTAACACTTTGATCTGATCTCTTGAACATTCTCTCATTTTTTTGGGGTAATATATTGAAATTTAAAAATAATATTTCGAAAACTTGAAAATATGTAAATTTTTGAAGAAATATTTTGTCCATTTTTTTTTTGTTTTGTTCGTTAAAGCTCTTCTTTTTTCTTGGTATAAATAATTTAATAGTTTTTCTTTCAAAATTTTAACTTGTCAGATTAATTTTATTTTGTTGCAAAAATATAATTTGTTTGATTCTCTCTGACCAAATTATGTAAATTTAGTAATTTTCTGTGCCAAAAGATTTGTGTTAGTATAATTTTCCATTTGTTTTAAATTGTTTTAAATTATATTTTAATTATATATATTTAAAGCTCAACGACGACGAGAAAGTCAAGGAAAAACGTGTATATTTAAAAACATTTAAAACACATTTAAAGTTTTTCTTTTTAAATGTGTGTATATTGAGATCGTTGGCCGTCGTATAATATATCAACAATTTTTATAAAATAATTAATCTGAAATAATATACATATTGATAATTATTGGAATTATTTCACTGTCAATACTTTTAAACTTCAATTGTTTCAAATTTCACATAGTTTATAATTAACTCCTAAATTAAGTTTTTCCTTAGATAAATTTAAAGAAACCTGCAAATTTTGGTAGAATGAAATTTGTTCAACTTGTAATTCATGTATGAATAAGTCACGTGTGTCCAATTTATAAAACCTATTTTTGAAAAAATAACAAATTTTATTAAAAGTATGGAATTATCATAGAATTTGATATATAAAAGCATTCATTTAGAAAAGGGGAGAGAGGAGATAAATTTGTTGATGATTCCGAAAGAATTGAAATTATAGTAAGCGTTATAAGATCCTACTTCATGTAGTTGTCAGTATTATGTGCATAATTTCAAAAATCAAAAATTTAAATTTCGGAGATTCAGATTTGCCAAGGGCTTCTTCAATAGGATATATAGTAGATGTAGATATAAAGAGTATATGTGTTTAAAATAGTAAAATTTCACGTTTTGAACACAACTTGACCAAACCCCCCCAAATATCATCAAAAACGAAAAAAAATATTTCGAATTATTTATTTAAAAAAAAAAATTTAAACGGACAATTTTTTTTTGCTGATTTAAATTCTCTGATGTTTGAAACTGATATAAAAAGTAAAATTTCGACTTCATATTCTATTATTATAGATAACTTAAGCAAAAGTTATTTTTTTTGTATTGATATGAACAAGTTAATGTTAAATGTTTTGTATATTTTTCTTATGACAATTAAATATATATACGAAAAATATAGTAAATTGTCATTTGGGCATTATATTTTATTGCCATTAAAGTTTTAACAACATTAAATGTTATTGGATGGCAGTTAAGTTTCTGCATATTATTCTGGTTTTTCATTATCTTTCTTATTAAGGCGAGACTTCGATTTAAAAGAAAATCAGCCAATTAAAAAAGGTTAATTTTATAAACGTCGACACTACTTTAACCAAGAGACATACTGTCAATTTTATGACGAAGACTAGATATGACAAGATAGAAAACCTAGCTTTAAATGTCTGTTTAAACTCTTTTAGCAAATCGTACGATAAATTAATCTGATCTAAAATAACATTACAATTTCTAATTTTCCAGAAAATGTTTTACAAACAACTCATAAAATAATATTTAACCTTTCTAACACCTATTTTTTTTTACCTTGTTTTTTCCTAATTAAAATATGCTATAATGAAATGATAAAAGAGGTAAGATATGACCAATAATATTTCCCTTAATGTACCTGTGCAATAAGTTAATGTCAAAGTGCGGCCAATGAGTAATTTACATTTCGTCTAAATTTATTTGAAAACATTATCAAAATAAATCGTCAGTTTAAATAGAATCGTCTTCGTATGCTTATATAATAATTATTTCTTACTCGATTCACGTAAATTACAGAATAATAATTGTAATGATAATTTTTTATTTTATTATTTTATATTAAAATTATATTTTTAATAATTTCCTTTTGTGTAATAATTTTTATCATTTCTCTTTTAGCAGCAACATCAGCATAACTATCATCATCAGCTACGCTCTAATTCAACATGAAAATTCCAAGTTGACATAAAAATAACTAAAAAAAAAAAACATTTTTAAACTTTAATATACGTTTCAAAAAAAAAAAAAAAAAAAAAATCAAAAAAAGCAAAGTCAAAATAAAAATATTGTCATTGTCGTCATCATTGTTGCTACTTTATCTTTATTTATTTTATATATACGACAGAAAAATAAATATATATAAATAAAATCTTCTAAATTCACATTACAAAAGAAGAAAATTCCAACAACCACAAAAACAAAAAAATTATTATAAAGTTTTTTTTCTTTTAACCAACGGGTGTCTTAATTAAAAAAAAATAACTACTAAATATAAAATTATAAAATAATTTTTATTTACTACAGAAATCATTCTGAATAAATCAATTTTTTTTTTGTGAATTTTTGCAAAATTTTCTCTATAAAAAGTGTGAACGAAAAGTTTTCGAAAAAAAAAAAATATTGTTACTAAAACTTCAAATAACACAACAACAACAAAAAAAAAAAGCTAAAATAAAAAGAGAAAATGAAATAAAAATATGCCAAACATAAAGTGAAATTAGTGATTTTAAAATATAAAAATATTATATTATTTCTTGTTGTTGTTTCTTATTATTATAATATATATTAATTTTATAATAATTTCGTTGTTGTTGTTTGAACATAAAATACTATTCACCAGCACACAAAGTGAAAGGAATTTCTTTTTAAATTAAAATTATTGTAACAATACAAAAAAAAAAATAAAAAAAAATTACGTAAATAATGAATATGTTGTAAAAAATAAAATAAAAATATATTATTTTTTAATATATTAATTATATATTTAAAATTAAATTTATTTACAATTTAAACAAAAATATATATATTTTTTTTTAATAAAATGAGTCGACAACAATTTTGTTCAACGCAAATTTTATCAGCTACCACAACAACAAACAATAATTTTTTAAAAAATCCAAAAAATAATAAATATATTGTTGAAAATTTTACAACAACACCAATGCAACAACAACAACAATTAATTAAAACAAATTGTAAAAATACTAATAATAAAATCTCAACAAGAAAAGAACCAGAACATGAAAGTGGATATTTTGAAGATAATCCAATTATAAATAATGATTTAAATTTAAATAATAATAATAGTGGTGGTAAATCAATTACAAAAAATTTAATTAAAAATCAAATTAAATCAACAACAAAAATAATGTCAACAACAACAACACTTAAACGTCAACGACGATCAAATTCAGCAATAAATTTAGATATTAGTAATAATAAAAAGTCACGTAGAAATTTACGTGGTGGTGCCGGTAATAATAATAATAATAATATTACCAATGATGATTATCAAAATTATTGTAAAGAAATTGGTGGAGGTGATAACAATACTAATAATAATGTTAATCGTAGTAGTACAACAATAATAAAACAACGTAATAATGACAAAGAATCAAAAACAAATGAAATTATTGAAAAAATTCTCAAAGATGCTGCTAAATCAATGACATTAGAATCAACAACAAAACAATATTTAGATAATAATACAAATAATGAATGTATTATTAATAATAATGGTAATGCTATATCATCAACATCATCAACATTAATGAAATGGGATACAAATTTGAAAACATATAAAAATATGAAAAAAAATAAAGATAATATTAAGGATTGTGATTCATTGTCATCGTCATCGATATCGTCATCGTCCAAAGGTCAAATATCATCAACAAAACAACAAACAAATCAGGATCAACATACAAAATTTATTATTGTTGGTGATATTAATAAAAATAATAATAATAATAAAATGATTAATAATATTGGTAATAATGGACATGATAATCGTATCCTTTCTGATGATTTGGCTGTGACTAAACGTGAAAGTAGTGGTGAAACATCAGAAAATGCTAAAGCAATTATTGAAAGAAGTGATTCAGTTGTATGTACAGGTGGTTATACACAATTTGAATTAGAAATTGAGGAAATATCAAAAATACGTACAAAAGGTAAATATTTTTTTTATATACATATAATATATAAAATATTGTTACTCAAATTTTTGTCAAAATTCCATTTTTTTATGCATTATACTATAAATAATTGAGGTCAATAATTTTATTCAAACATTAGAGTTTTTTTTGGTTTTAGCTGAAATAAACTTACCGATTGGTTAAAATCATATTGTTTAAATATTCCATTCAAACCTGTTTTTATTACTAACTTATTTTATTATTAACTAATATATTTTTATAAATAAATTTCTCAATGAAAATTTATTATATATTTTGGAAGAGAAGATTTATACTTAATGTTTTAAGTGTAGATTTTAAAATATAAATTGTTGAATCTTAAGTTTTTTATTGTCAGCCTTGAAATCTATATTGTCTAGACACGTTAAAATATAGTTAGTATATACATAAAGAGTAGAATTTAAAAATAATGTAAAATTTTTAATTTTCATTAAATATATTGGTTTTGTTTATCAGTAATAACTGCCATTATATTTAAGTTTTACGTAAACAGACATTATTAATGTGAATTTAATTATCGGTGAAAAAAAAACATAATTCCTAATTTGTTGGTTACATCAATAGACAATGATTTTTTGAAGGCACTATCATAATTTTTTTTATGTTGGATTTTATTACCAGAATTTGTTTAATGAAATTTACTTTTATAAACTTTTGATAATGATGAATTAATTTCCTAGATTATTCTTCAATCTGTTAAAATGTAAAATATTTTAAACAAATTTTCTTAAATTTTGAATTTCTTTAAATGAAAAAATTAAATGTCTTCCTACAAAAATAATCGTTTAATTATAGTTTTTTTTTAGCTGCACTTTATTTATTTTTAACTCGGTATTATAATCTATGTATATATTATTAATTGACAAATTCTCTAAAATAATACTGTGAACATTTTTTTCCAAAGCTGCCTAATCTCTGGTGAGCAATACAAAACTTCAAGAAAATTTTACATCACAATTCAGTTATTTTTTTTATATTTACAGTATATTATATCTAATATTATACACCAAATTTTTATAGCGTTTAAGGTGAAATAAATCTATTATAAATGATATTTTGATGCATAATTTCGTTCTATACTGTTTAGTGTCTGTATAGTCTGTCCCCAATATTTATTTTAGTTTTTTGTTTCTAAATAAAACAATCAAATATTAAATTAAATCTGGGTCATATATGCGGTTAATTTGTGTTCCAAGTGGGTTGGTGGTCTGAATATTTTTTAGTTTGTAATCTGACTTATATTTTTCTGTATTTTTTGGTCTATATATAAATATATATATTTAATAATTCTCACAAAACAAATATTTCTATATACTTATATAATTTTTCTTTCGTATAAGATTTGTAAATATATTAGGGGTTTATTTGAAGGGTTAAATTATTTCTATATAAGTATATATTCTTCAATTTGCTGAAATCTTCACTGTCTGTCAATTTGTTAAATACTAAAATAATCGGAATTACTCAAGACTATACTATTTAAATTGAATTTTACTTTTCATTCAAATCTAGGTAAAAAATAATATGTAATTTTATGGATTATTAAGTCGTTACTAGATTTCAAATCATTTCGAACTTTAAATAATATGAAATATGTCATTATCGCTACAAGTTAACCACTTTCCATTTTCCTTATTTTTATTAATTTTTAATATAGGTTTCGCCAGGGCAGGCAGAAATTTAAATTCAAAGTTTAGCATAATTTCACAAATATCCTTCAAAAAATAATCAATATGCAATATGGTTTAAGCTCTAAGGAAAAAGGAACCTCGAAAATAACTATCTAATGAAATTTGATTAATAGAGCCAAAATAATTATCATCTGTTTGGCTAAAAATTTAATCGAAAAGTTGTGCCTATTTTAAGAAATTGTTGAAGAACAGTCAAATTAAAATTAATATGTACATTTTTTTCAAAATATACTTAAGTATATTATAAATTTTACTATGCACAAATTCTGAACATTTTAAACATTTTAGAGAAGATCATAATTTCTCTTGAACATTTTTCGGGATTTATCATTCATTTTATGTGAATGAACTTTGCACAAATATCAGAAAAATTAGTCAGAAATTTTTGTTCTTAGGAGTTTTTAAAATGACTTGGATTTTTTTTTTTCTTTTTTAACATTACAAACAAAATTAATTTTTTCAATGTGTACATATTCAAAATTGAATAAATTGAAAATAGACTGAATTTTATCTTCTTTTTTATTTGTCAATTCTAAAAATAGATCAGAGGATGATGAAGAAAACATATAATATTTTCAGAGTATATATATATATAGAAAAGTACGTACATCATTTGAACAAGGAAAAAATCTATATTTATATATGAAAGAATATTTTTCTTTCTAATTGATAGATTTATCTGAATATATTTATTTTATATATTTTTACACGTGCAACTAACTCAACATAAAATCTAATGACGATCATAATTTCATATAATTTACCTACATTATAGTATGTAAAATAAAAAAAAAATATTTATAGATTAAGTCAATTTCAACAAATTTATAAATAGAAGCTACTTTATACTGCTTTGTTGGTGCTGATGTATATATATATTAGTGAACCATTAAATTAAATTTTTATTTATCTGATTGAAAAGTAGAATTTTCTGTTTTGACATTTAAAAAAAAATAATAAAAAAAAAAAGAAAATTATTATTTATAACCTTTTTAGGTTATAGGTTTACAGAAAATCTTTTAACTTGTTGATTTTCCATATAAAATATTTTATTTTTATATTCAATTTATAGTTTTATACAAAATAGAATTATTATTAAGTATATATATATCAATATAATCACAATTGATTAATTCTGTAATTTTTGTAGGTTAATAGAAATTTTATTTATTATTATATAGTTCCTAGAGAGAATTTAGGTTATTGTGGTTTAAAATTTCGCTTTACAATACAAAAATTATTTATATTTTATATACTAATTTAATAATTAAAATTGTAATTTTTTTATGAGGTATTCGGATAACTGACAAAGTAATTAATTACTTATAAAGAATAAAATTCGGTGAATTATGCATTTAGTCAATTTGTCTTGGATCAATTTATATACATACATTCTGTTTTGAAACTATATAAATCTGCAAATAAATTATATTAAAATCTAATCTAAATATAAGACCGAATCTAGAAGTCCTTTTGAAAATAAGATAAAAAATGTGGGGAATTTTAAGTGATAATTTTTGGTAATTGAATTATCCCATTGCCGCTTTAAGTTTTATTTCCTATATATAAGCAATTCCATTTTATTGCAATAGTTAAAATTATTAGTTAACATTATTTTCATAATCCTATTGTCATCTATTTTTCGAAAAATCATTAAAATTACTTAAGGAAGACCCAAAAATAATGAAAATATATTGAAAAACGACAAATTAATATTAGAAATAACAAAATTACTTTGAAAGATCGAAATTTATAAATTTTAAAATATCGATATTAATTAGTAAAACAGGAAAATATATTTTCAGATATTATATTTACCTACTTTTATAAATTTATTTAATCATCTGTTTAAATGCATTCTATATTCCGTATTTCAAAAATTCCTTATGATAAAAATTATATTTCCGGTTTATATAAATTGGCATTGGAAATTCTCGTTAAATATGTTTGATAAAATAAAGAACAATTTATACAAAATTTCTGTTTTAATTAAAAAAAAAACATTTTAATCATATACTTAATACCTTAATCAATGATAATATTAAAAAAATATATCGAATTTATATAAGGAAAATAAAATAAGTAATTAAAATTGCCACGAGCGGCTTATCGGCCTTGGCCACTCCACTCGTACTCTGATATTATTTATTGCATCAATGAAAAATTATAGCTAAAACCTATTTCATTTAAATTCTATGTATAGATTCTATGTATATTGCTAATTGCTATAGTAAGGTGTCTTCGTTTAGGAGACGAGATGCAATTATTAATAATTCGAGTATCACATGTAATAATTTTTATGATATTTTTATTTTGGTATTCAAATCTTTTAAATAATTTTCCTTAAATTAATAAAACTTTAAATATTTTCTTAATTATTAAACACTATGCAAAATTCATAACATAAATTGAGCATAAAATTGTAATTTAAATCAAACACCCACACCATTTTCAATCTGACAGTTTTCTTTATAATTATAAGTATATTTATATACTTTTTAAGCTTATTGCGACTTTCTCATATATTGTTTTGGAGGACAAATTATGGTGGAAAATTATTGAACTTGAAGGAAAACTTAGTCGAGAATCATAAAACGCACACATAATATTTCGTTCAAAATTATATTTTTGTGTTTTTTAAACTTTGAATTTATTTTTTGTTGAAAATTTAAGAAATTCATGTATTTTTTTTACTAGATATTTGTAGAATTCATTATTTTCAGAAGGATTTTGAAAATTTGGAATTTAATTTGGAAAATTATAATATACATAAGTATATAAGTACGAATTGATCAAATACCTACAAACAATGTTTAATAAATGTTACATATATTTTTTTTTATACCATATTTAATTTTTTCTTATTGAATTCAAGTTCCTGTGCGTCGAAACATTGTCTCCCGTGTATCTCACCACCACTTCCACTTATATCGATCGATATTGGCTCCATTACGGATCCTGGTTACGACTGGATTTACATCAAAACGTGAAGTCAAATTTGATTTGTTTTATATTTTCATTCGATAATTTTGACAGCTGGCACTGCCATCCATATAACCAAAGTATAACAATAAAACAGCAATTTACTTGAAATAAATAAAATAGAAAAACTATTACCTGAACCTGAACATGAAAATCACTCGCCAGAATGAATCTTTCGGACTCCAAAGAAAAAAAAGTAAAAAATATTGAATGTCAGAATTTAAAACACTAAAAATATATGTACATTTGTAAATGCAATTTAAGGCTGTGATTCACTTTTCGTGATCTACTTACTGCTAATGTCAAAACTTAATTTAGATATTCGAAACTGTCTTATTTAATTAAATTTTTACGTATAGAATTAACTTTTGTTACCTTGGATGTGATCTAGATTTCAACATTGAATATTGAAATACAGATTTATCTTAATAAATTATTTAAATTCCGATTTTATTGAATGTTTTATCCGATATATTTTCTTATATTTTGACAAAGCTTAAAAGTATTATCAATTTTATTTAGTTAAAACTAATGACGTTTCATAACTGTCTACTATATCAAGTTTTCGTTATTTTTAACTTAATCATTGGCCTTTTTACGTCGCACGAATAAATATTTTTAAATTGCTTCGTAAAATATTAAAAAAAGCTCACGAAATTTAAATAAATTAAATAATTATATAACAAACGAAAGTTATAATCAATGCATAGAAAATGTTTGTATATTTACAATTATTATAATTTATATGTACATGTACCAAGAACTTTAAATTCTGAAAATTAAGTATTTATAGAAAAATCTCTGACTACTTAGTGATTATAAAGCAAAACTAGACGTTCTAAGAGCTTTAAAATAATGTTGTTGTTGTTTTTTTTAAATTTTGTAAGGTTATACGTTACGAATTTTCATAAAATTTATTTATCACGTGAAAAACGAAAATTATATTTGCTATAATACACCTTCAGACCTTCAGATTTCAATCTATCTATAGAAGAGAGACGTACATATAAAAAAAATGTAAACAAAAATCATATTTTCTTGAAAATAAATCTGTCGTTATCTTAAAATAACAAAATGAGAAATTTATTATGTTTTCACATAAATATAGCAAATAAAGCTTAGAAAACAACAGAGAGCATTAAATAGAGCGAACTAAAAAAAATATTAGATTATATAGTTGAGAATTAATAGTTATAATAAATAAATAAAAAAAAATAAAAATTAATGGCGATAATTAATAATGATATTGATACACGTGCATTGGGAGTGATAAGCAACTTAATGAGAGTGAATTGCAAATTTTCTTTTGTTAATAAATGCTGTCAATGTTAGTTTTCTTGTAGTAATTTAAAAATAATAATAATATAATATACAAACCATTAATTGACATTGACCTGACATTGATAATTAAGATATTACCTGCTGTATGTATTGCTGAGTTCTTGTGCTAGTAATAGATAACTGTCAGTTTTTCAATCAGAAATGATTCGCGCATAACTGATTGAAATGTTTAAACATATAAAAATATATGAAAGTACTTAAAGCGATGTGTGCTCTGTGAAAAAGTTCGTTCAATTTCAATTTTTCCAATCTGAGTATCTCCAGCATAATGTATTTCACCGTAAGAGTTAAATTCTTTTTCAAATAAAAATATCTCGCAATTCAAAATAAACGTATAGTATTTGACAATACCAAGACACCAATCTTTAATCATTTTAAATGTCAAAACTAAGCTTGTCAAAATTGGTTATTTTAATGCTTGGCGTATTCCGGGAGGTGCTCCAATATAATATGTATTGTGCATTAGTCTATTTAAAATGAAATGAAGCGGAACTACCACTTTCTAATTTAGGGAGAACTGTAAAAATGCAGCCTAGCCAGCAGAGTTGTAAAATAATGCATTATTTTTGTAATGCATTTTGAACTTCATTAGCATTATTTTAATAATTCAATTTGAATTAAAATAATGCATTACTTGTTTTATTAATGCATTATTGTTGAATTAATTAATTTAAATAATGCATTAAAAATAATGCATTACTTAAAATAATTCGAATTATATATGAATTAAATAAGAATTATTTGAATTATTTTTGAATTAACAAGAATAATTCAAATATAATTCAAGTATAATTCAATGAATTATTTTTTTCAATTCAAAAATAATTCAAATAATTCATTGAATTACTTTTATAATTCAAAAATAATTCAAATAATTCTTATTTAATTCATATAATTCGAATTATTTTAAGTAATGCATTATTTTTAATGCATTATTTTAATTAATTAAATAAAAATAAATGCATTATTTTGAATTATTAATTATTAAAAATAATGCATTACAAAAATAATTCATTATTTAACAACTCTGCTCTATATAGTAGTTCATACTTTCGGCTTTTTTTAATATGTTGACGATTTTATTAGTATTTTATGATCTGTAAACCGAAACGCATTTATAATGCCGAGTTTTAATGCAAATATTTTATTTTTACTATATTGAAGAAAGAGATGGCTTATACGTCTTGTCTTAATTGAACCTTAAATTTCCCTTAATTATAATAAACATTTTTAATTATCTGAAACTTTTGATAATTTCATTCCCTGACAAAAATGTTAAATTTTATTGTTATACATTAAAACACGCTTTTTAATTATTTTGGTGACAATGTTGAAATAAATTTTTCAAAATTTAATAAGAAAATTTACCACAGCCTCTAGTATCACAAACGATTATTATTATTCAATGAATAACATCCATACATATGTATTTGGCCAGTTAACGCCGCCCTAACGCATGATTTTTCAGGTTCTGTACATAAGATTCTATTATTCTTTAAGCTTTTTTAATACGGACCGAAGCCTATCAAACTAATTGCTATTCTATTGAAGGCGAATTTACAATTTTTAAAATTTATATAAACATGGAGAAATTTAGATAAATGTAGATGTTTCAGTAAAAATAAAATTAAACGTTATTTAAAATCTTGTTAACTATACATTTATAGATAAAAAAATAATTCGTGAATAATTTATTAACAAAAATACTGTTAAATAAAACCGAAACTGTTAGTGTTCGTTTTGGAGTGAATTATGTATGTACATTTTTTTTACCAAAAATAAAAGAAAGTTGGTTTTTTTTGTGGATTGTTGAAGAAGTAAAAGAAAAAAATTACTGCAAATAAATATATTATAAATATGACATCATCTGACACAGTTTTTAATCAAATACCTCAGCACAATTTTTTTCAATTATTTTTTAGTAGCGAAAAATTATTATAATTAAATTATTTACTTTGTTGATTTTGACAAAAAAAAATATATTTTTTTACTATTATGTACTAATAATAAATATTGCTGAGATTTCAAATTCTTAAATATACGTACATATGTAATATACACAGCAACAATTTTAAATAATTTGTAGATGACGTACATACGTTATTTAATTAATGAAATAAATTGTGAATTCTAATAGATTGTAGTATAAAGACGTAATTGACATTATAGACTTTTTATTATCAAGTATTTTAATAGTAACACAAAAAAATAAAAGAATTTTAATTTTGATTCCAACGTATGTTATTTTAAAATATATAATATACATATGTGTATGTATATGTATTTCTTTTCTAATATTATCCAGTCCGTTTTGCCAATGTCTAATATATTACAAGTTCGAAGGACCAATAAATGCAAACTTACGCCTTATAAATTTTACATTTCTTGACAATAATTTTGTTCGCTGAATTTTTATTTGGGAATTTTCTTTTGATTACATGAACTTATTTAATTATTCCTGATGCTAACTTGTACATCTAAATATTTAATTTTTTTTATGTCTACAAGTTGAACAAAATCATATCGTAACCATTGGTTTCGATTATTTACATGCAAATAACATTTTTTTATGGTGTTTAGGGGCTTATAAAGTACTACACACTTTTATATTTCGAATGATATTTTTAAACTATCTAGCCCTTCTAGCTCTGAAGAATAATCTATATGACATACAGACAAACAATGGGGAACCTAAAGAAATTTTAAACATTAGTACCGAAATAAAAATTTAAATTTGATTCATTTTCATTCGTACTCTGATTATTTATTTAGTAAACTTTTTTTTTTAAACTTTGAATTTATTTTTTGTTGAAAATTTAAGAAATTCATGTATTTATTTTCATTCATTTTAATGTTAGTTAAGTTTATGGCTAATTTAATTTAACAAATCAAATTAGATGAAGGTTTAAATTTGAACTACACAACTATAGTTCTACAAAATCTATACTAAATTGACAATAGTTATTAGAAATTTGTAAGTTTAGTTGTAATATGAAAATTTATCATAATTATTCTTTGATGTAGATTTTCTTTATACGCTTTGTTCTTTCTAAACAAAATGCATATTTTTAAAACTATGAGAGACTCTGCCAAATCTCCACACATTTGTCTTTGAATAGATTTGCTCTAAATAGATTCGGAATCCTGACTTCATTATGAACAAACGCTTCCGTTTTTACTTACTTTTCGTTATTTTACTATTCAGTTCCTGAATGATAAGAATACAAATAAACAAAATTAAATAATTTGTTAATTTCAAGTTTATTTAATTTCACAATAATAATTATATGCGCGCTTGCACAATTTTAAATTGTAAATATATATGTAATTGAATATAAATAAAAAAAAAATACTTAACATAGTTATTACTTATTTATTTTTATTAATTATTATATTTATTTCAATTTTTCAATAACAAATATAAATATTTGTATATAAAATTACAAAAATAAAACAATTATCATAACAAAATAACAAAATATTGTCAATAATCAATTAATACACAAACAACAAGAACATTTTCTTAACCTAATTCCTGTTTTCATCAACATGGAAACAATCAACTACTATATTAATAAAAACATTGCTTTTCAAAAAAATAATTATGTTAAAATTTTATGATTTCTTAACTTTTTAAACCAAAGTCGTAAATTATTGAATTACAACATAAATTTTTCCATAATTTAGTGGAATTTTTAATTTTTTTTTTTTTTGTATTTGTAAATCTTTTTGGTTTGGTGTAATATTTAAATTTGAGTAATAATTTTTTGATATAAAAATTCCATCAAATAAAATTATTATTTATATTATAAGAGAAGAAATTTGTTGATAGTTTGGTTGTTAAAAGGATATTTTTGTATTATGGCGGAATTGTGCGATAATTTAAAAATAAATTTCAAAATGGCGGAAATAAAACACGGTATTACAAAAAAAAAAAAATCCCCAACAATAGTCAAGTGATTCTTAAAAATTCAAAAATTATCGTAATACGAGGGTTA
This sequence comes from Rhamphomyia laevipes, assembly GCA_963920725.1. NCBI lineage: Eukaryota > Metazoa > Arthropoda > Insecta > Diptera > Empididae > Rhamphomyia > Rhamphomyia laevipes. The sequence continues at coordinate 23,693,564 of OY987255.1, forward strand.
CTACAAAAGTAGCTGAGTTTAGTTTAATCAAATGGACTAGGAATTTGATTTTTTTCTATTTTTGTTTAAAGTAATCTCATTCAGCAACAACACATTTATTTAATTTTATTTCTCATAAGCATCACAAAAAAAGTACATAACTTCCAGGACATTTTCTTATGTATCAGTTGACTGTAACTATCTTTTATTTTGTAATAGCTTTATCTGTCCTCTTTCAGCTGTAACTATCTTCTCAAATAGTAGGAAGAATATCCCGGTTTTTTTGTAAAATTAGGAGTACATATATGTAGAATAAAAGGAAAGTAAAAAGGTTAAAACTAAGCCCATAAGAAAATGCCCAATTTCCACCTAAAATACGATGCACCACTTCAGTAAAATATGATAAAGTTAAGAATTATATTCGAAAAATTAGAAAGTTGTTTATTACTAATACTATCTTTCATCTTCACTATAAAAATCAAGGTCGTACTATATCAGCCGACCTGAATCTGAAAATTATATTATTACATACGAGTATATATAAAGAAATTCGATTTATTTTATAGCTAGGGATTATATTGGAATTAAAAAAGAGCATTTTTACTAATACCATTAAACACCGTCTGTATAAAAATCAAAACCATACTTTTGGCTCCTGTATTTGACAAGGTTGGGAATTTTGAATTTATTAAAATTAATATAAATTGTATATAAAAAATCGCGAATATAATAGTGAATAATTGATGTAGGGTCTTGTAAGTTGCTTGGTATTTAGATATCATAGATTGAGGATCTTTCAAAACGTAAAAGTATCTTAAAAGTCTATAACCAAAATCTATCGGAAATCCTACGTGGATCACGGAACATGTTGTGAATAGTTATGTAAAATTCATCACCTGGTTACAATTTCAGACATAATACGATGAGTAACCTCGTGAAGCATTTTAAATATTTTTTTGGTTTATTCGTAAAAGTTTCATATCTATGGCAAGAATTCATATGTGATTTTTGCAAGTTTTACAAAATTATATTAATTTTGAATGAAAGTTGTTGTGACACAAAATTTAAACATTTGGGCCTGCACAATTTTAAATACTAAAAATGAGACATAGAAGGTTTTCTGAAACCATACAAGGGCCTCCTTCAAGAACTTAAAAAAATCCGTGGTATATACTGCATCTATAATTTGTATAGTTAGTTACGTGTTAATAAAAACGATTTTTTGTTATTAAAAGTTACGAGTTACAAGTTTTATTTTGGCCCGTTTTTAATGAATTTTGCAATAAACTCAAACAGAATAAACCAAATGATCCTTCGCATATTTTTAAAGGTTATTTCATTAAAAAAAATTACATTTTTTCGACTTACGAGGTTATGAATTGTTTTGCCATCAATTCTACACCAATCTAAAATACATAAAGTGAATCTATTGTGTAATCATCCATTTCTTACTATCCCAAACTAATAATTTCTAATGAAATTAATAAATAATTTTTTATACCTTTCTTTTATCTACTTCTACAAACAAAATAATTAAAATTCAGGTAAATGTACAGATTATTTAATATCTCAAAATGTTTGTAGCGACCCTCGTATTAGTTAGCTTTAAACTTTTTCTATGATACTCTATCTATAAGTATAGCTATTATATTTTCTTTGTGAATCTTATCAATTTTATTCAATAAAGTGAAAGCTTTTCACATAATTTTGTATATTTATAGATAATGTGATTCTATTGGGTTACACTTTTATAGAAAAATCATTAATATAATTTTACTTTAATTATACTTTATTTTCAAACAAAAAAAAAACTTAGCTATTTTCAACTGTGTTCTATTCTACATAAAATTATCGTAATATTTTATAGATTTGTCGTTGATATTTTATAACTATATATTTGACTATATAAGATATATATACGTATATATATATAATAAAAAAAAATTGAGTAGAAAATTTTATATATAAATAAATGTATAAATTCGGCCTTGAACTGAATTTCCATCAGAAAAGTGTGCCATCAACTACGAGCAGCGAACTACTTTATTACTAGTAGCTTTTACTACATCAAATTTCTGTTTTTGTTTTTATCTGTGTTGATTTGTATATATTTATTCATGGTTATAATTTTTTTTTATTTTTGAAAAATCTTTTTTTTTTTTTAATTATTTTTATAAATGCAATTCTCTTTAATAGTAGTTTTTTTTAAAAAAAAAATTAACATTTTAATTCTTTATTCATAAAATTATTAGTGTATAATTCATATTTCTAAATATTGCTACATCTAGTAGCAATAAGTAAATATATTAAACTTGATTATTTTCTTTTCTATACTGTAGTAATAATTACTGTATTCGAATAACTGGCAACATGGCATTTAATATATTTTTTTTTTTTAATCAGCTGATATTTGTTATGCTGAATTGTTCAAAGTTCGATATGAATTTATTTATATAATATTACATATTATATATAAATACTTATTTATTGATTTTATATATAGTTTTTTGTGGAAGTATCACAAAATTGTATACATAGTAATATAAAGATAATGTTTTGAATTTAACACGTTTATAACAGAATGACATATATTTTTAACCGTGAACCGAAAGCATAAGAAAATATCCGTCACAAACTTACATTAACTATCAAGATTTTACATAGTTTCAATTGGTTCAGTTTCGATTCGTTCAGCAAAGTTCAAATTTGCGTCTTCATATATTTTGTAAATCTGGAGCGAATCGAATCGAAAGAGTTTGGAACGATTGGAATTTTGCGATTCCAAACGTAAGGAAATGTCAAGAGAAATGAAATTTGACAGTTTCAAAAAATAATAAAATGTGATTTTATCGGTTGCAATCGATAACTATAAATGTTTACTATAACCAGTTGAATCGAATCGAAACTGAATTGAACTGATAGAAACTATATAGCCCAGCCTTTATTTATTACTCAGTTGGGTAAAGAACAAACATTATTTTGACAATGCTTAAATTTTTCACATAAAACATGTAACTAAATGTAATATATTCGATTAAAATTAAGCATATTGTTTATTTAAACATCATTAGACTAATTATGTAGGTCGTGAACATTTTTAAATTTAAACTAATTTGAAATTGAAATGTATGAATTTGTAAGTAATATGCTGACAAGGTGATAGCAAAACTATACTTTAATGTTTGGAGGAATCTCTTTAATTATTTAACCATCTTTCTCTTATATTAATTCCAAAACGAATAAATGATTCAAACTTAAGTTTTAGAAAAGAGGAGCCTGAAAACTCAGTACTATTCTATTGAGATAGTTACTGAATATCATCATCTTCTACTGCTCTAATATCCTATTTTCAAGTCCTTTAATATTTATTCTTATTCATTAACATTATACTTGGTTGGTTGGTTAAGATCACAGAGACCTTCACGTACCAAAGCCACAAGGACCTGTTGTACTCTCACTGGAGTATAAAAATAATTTTTACTTATACTTTTATACTTACTATTCAAATTCACGAGCTTCTTCAATATCCATAAAAATCACAAATAAATTGTTCTGAAATTTCTGAATAATTATGCATGTCTGAATAACTCCAATATTTAATTGATGCATTAATGGTAATGTATGTTGTAGTCCGTTGTTGTTTTAATTGAAATTATCTTATTGTAATTTTCTTTTATTAATTTTAAAGTAAATTAAATACTGAAAAACAAAATGATTATTTACAATTCTGACCACAACAAAATATAATATTTTTTTTTTGTCAAGGACTTTAATTTAATATGCAGTGAAATCATGTTTATTTTAAAATTAACTGTGGGGGAATTCCAACTACCGTCGTCGTCGTACTGTCATAAAATTATCAATATGTATATACAATAAAACTGAAACAAATACATATTTAATTGATTGATAACCAAAAATAACTTTTAATAATTCAATAGCTTATATAAAATTTTAATTAAAATTAAACTTTTAAAAACAATTGGAAAAATATAAATGAGGTTAAATTGAGAACTCAACTACCAGTTGGAAACTATAATAAATAAATTTTGTAACTGTAAAAAAAATTGTATCTTTTTTTTGCAATACATCAAAAGCATAGTTTTTCATATATATGTATATATTATTATTTTGCATTCGTTCGTAGTAGTGCAACAGGTGAACTAGTGAGAAATATTTTATAATAAACACCAATAAATTTTCGATGGTAGTTAAACATATGTGCGAGAGTGTATCTATATTATTTATAGAGAAATTTTGTATATACATAGCTAGCTGTTAGCTAGCTATAAACAAGATTTTGCTAAATTAGAAATTTTGACCTTGTAATGTTGTTATGCTTTTGTTGGGGGACGGGGGGTTTAACGACGAAGTTAATATTGCACTTTTTTTACGTTCTCGTTTTATTTTTTATATTTCTTTTGTTTTTTTTTTATTTTTATTTTTGTGAAATTCTTTCATTTTAGAAAAAACCTTGGAAGTTTGATAAAAGGTTAATTTTGTGTTGAATTAATTAAATAATATTATATATTTAACACAAGAGTAACTTTTTTATTGTCAAATAGAAGGTTTTTTTTTGGTTCTTCCCCTGCATAATATGGAATCTTTTTATGAAGTTGAAAAAGAAAACATTTTATTAATAAGTTTAATAAAAATTAAAATTATATAATCTATTTTGCGATTCCAAACGTTAATTTAAATGTTTTATACATACATATATAAATAGCGTTCTTAAAATAATTAAACTGTAAATTACATTGCGACTTTTTTCAATATTCATTTTAGTTTATTTGGATTTATATGTTCTTATATAGATTTTATTATTTAGTTTACATCTCCCCAGTCGCCAACTTTCGTCGATTATGTTGTTTATTGTGATATAGATATCGCTTCTAATTATATGTCACTAATCAAGGCCATTTGTTTTAGTGACAGCTGCCACGTTTCTGAAGAAGCGACAATATTGTTTTCGAGGTGTCAAAGTTATATATAGACATCAATACCCGAGAGTCACATATAGTATGTTCTCGTGTTGGCGGAACCTACAAACCTGATAGACCAAGGTGCTTTTTTAGGGATCAGTTATCATTGTTCTGCCTATGTTCCTATTCATTTGAAGGAGCTCTGTTGCTCGTTCTCTTGAAGGTTCTGGAATGGATAGCTTCGAATGTGGTTTCAATGTAAATAATATCCAATCGTCGATTTGATATTATTTAGTATTCCTTAACACTATCAATGAACAATGATACATAGTGCTAAAGAAGAACTACCGCTAGGAATATTTCTCCGCAGCAGAATACGTCATTGTCAATCTAATGAATATTAGTGCTAATTTTTCATTGATTGTACTTAATGGTTGATTAATAAATGAGTGGTCTATTTTTATCTATTTTTATTTAGATCTGCCACTGCAATTAATAGAAGAGTCTACCTAATATTTGATGTTCACGCACTATAGCTATAGCTCGCGACCTTTCAATATTAACAAAGGAATGATAAAAAAAAAAAATTACAATTTTATTGATAAAAAGTTATTCTTGTTTTTATTTTTTCCATTTTATTTATAAATTTCATAATTTTTTCAAATATATAATTTTGTAATTTTTCGAATATTCATTAAATAATAAAACTTTAAATTAAATATTGTGTTATATTTAGTCAATATGTTTTGAAAGTATACATTAGTATTTTTTTTTGATATTTTTAAATAGTTAATTTAAATGTTTTCAAATTAAAGCCAACATAATAAACATTAATCAATCGATCAACTATTTTTTTTACTGATTATGGTTATTTCAAAATTAACATCAAAGTTTTACCTATTTTCGATTTTTTTTTTTACCGAATTTGAGAAATTATGAAAGAAATTATAGTTTTTAATAAATATTTTATTTTTTTGTAATTATCAATAAAATAATAAAACAATTTTAATATTTTTAATTTCAGCAAATTTATCACCTGATGATCGAATTGACTTAGGACATTTTGAATCAATAAAAGTTTTAGGAACTGGAGGTAAATTTTTATTAATATTTTTATAAAACTTTTAGAATTTTCATTATATTTTTTATATTTTTTTATTTATAGCTTATGGAAAAGTTTATTTGGTACGTAAAAAAGGTGGAAATGACCATGGTAAACTTTATGCAATGAAAGTGCTTAAAAAACATGCAATTGTACAAAAAAAGAAAACAGCTGAACATACAAAAACTGAAAGACAGGTAAGAATATTAAAATAAATACAAATTTATATTTTTATGATTTCCTTGATTTTTATATTGCAAAATTTACTAGTTTTTTTTTATATACAATTTAAAGATATGTATTGGAAGTTCTTTGTAAAAAATTTTGGATTCAAGGTTTAAAAAATAAATGATAAATAATTGAGAGATTGATTAATTAATATGTTTGTAAGATAATATTTTAAATATACTCGTAAAACATATGTCAGCTTATCTGCTAAGAAATCTTAAACCTATAATTGAATAATTAATTACTCCTATATAATTATTTATAACATTGAATATTTTGAGACATTATATGGTACTCGAACAATTCAATCTTCAATTTAAAAAATTGTCGAACTTCTGAAAGTAATATACATAATATTTCAATGGTAAAAAAGGTCTAAATTCACCAACGTCTAAAAGTACAACAATATTTTTCAATCGTAATAATAGTCTTCTAAATAAAGTGAAAATTCAAAATGAAGTTATGGTTTCGTTTCGGAAAAACTTGGTCTGATTAGTCAACTAGTAAGATAAAATTTAATGAAAATTAATTTCCAATTTATATCCAATATAACAATTTTTAAACGCCCGGTTTCACGATAATCGACAAATTTCTGAATCAGTGATTACAACAAATTTTGTTTCATCTAAATTTATTCAAATTGAACAGCAAAAAATATGCGTCATTAGTTAATAATTAATAATTACGTTGATTAAATTTTTAATCCATTCGCTGGGTAAATCTTAATCTTGGTAATTAAGTAATCTGCGATTATTGCAATAATCGAATCGTGGAACCGGGCTAACTAATATTAAGTAAATTAAAATAAATTTTCTGATTTGACTATCTAAATCTAAAACATTATGAAGAAAAATGGTCTGTAAAAGCATAAACAAAGCTTGAAAAGATAACATTTCTTTTGTAAATTACAAATTATGTTTACAAAACACTTCATTTTTATGTCTAACAACATAATTTAGGTACAACAAATACAAATAAACTAACCTTACCTGTGTGTAGTAAATATATCTGGAATGTATTTGTGTTTTGTTTGCTTATGATGAAATAATATTTTTTCCATTTTCTTTTTTCTTTTATTCTTTTCTTATTTTGTCGAGATTCCGGTCGAGTTATTTAATTCCCGTTAAGAAATACCGGTATCTTACAGATATATTTATTATATTACCTTTATCTACATAAAAATAACTTACTTCATGTTCATACAATTAGTTAAGCGTGTGTAAAATAAACTAACGAAAGAGAGAAAATAATATTATGTTGATGCAGCATAAATACAAAAATCCAAAGCAACCGCATTTATAAACTAAAATTGTACGCTCGATACTGTGGAATAAATAAATAATGTTGAAACGCATGACAAAATTGTTGCGGTATTATATTAAGTGGTGTAAAAAACAAGTTAAGGGACCGAATAATTGTTAACATATTTATTTAAAAAGGGATATAAATAGCAAAAAATTAAGAGTTTAACATTTTATCATAATTCCAAAGATAATTTTACATGAGAAATGTTAAGTTTTCAATTAAAGATTTTCATAGCGTAACGAAATCAATAATTACAAACTGTTAATTAATTGAGATAAGTCTTTTCGTTCTCCTTGAAGTAAAATAAGTAACCAAGGACTAAGCAAGAAGATTCATCTCTAAAAGCCTATTCAGAACGTTCAATATTTTAATTTTCGTATAACTTTTCTTCAAACTGTTTGTTTGCATGGATTATTCATCAAAAAAGTTTTATTTTAATGTAGATTAGAAACAATCCATTTCAACAAAGTACATTTATTTAGTTTAGCTGTCTAATACGTTTTATGATAGCTAAACTTTGATTTTTTTGTTTTTAACATATGATATGCAATCACCAAATAGAAATATTTGATGGAATATTGGGACGGTACGGTATGAAAATCTTTCAATGGTTTCACTCTCATCCACCCAAATTATATTGTAACACTCTCATACATACACCCAAATTGTATTTGCGGCCAACTTCAATCAGTAAAGCTTCAATTTATTATTATGAAGGAATTTTTATGCAGCGATCAATCACAAAATAAATTATCAATCAAATTTGCTCTCAACAAATAACCACAAAAAAACTGACAATCGCTTTCTCTGTGATTTTTAACGAAATATCAGAGCTTCGATTATGCCAACTATTACAAACGCCAAGCAATTCATCATCCATTACTATTCTAATTATAAAATGTATTTTTCACAGCTATTAAAGAACGCGCGACTACAAAACTCTTATTTTTACTAAAAAAAATGATTTTCATAAGACAACAATAAAAACTTTATGTAGTTTATAATGTGAAAGCATGAAAATCTTTCCTTTCAAAACTTTTTTTCACTGTTTTATGTATTGTATGTAGCTATATTTATGTATATTATGTAGCGGTGCGGTGTGGATAAAAATTTGTTATAACGATAAGAACAAGTTGTGATGATGATCAATTTAAAAGTAAATAAAAAAAAATCTTTTTGGTAAATGATTGCTTTTTTTTTGTTCAAGTATTTTCGATGTAACCTACTTAAAAATATAAATTTTCCCGTTCGATTGTCATTTTATTTTATTTATAAATTTTTTATATACATATACTTACTCAAATGGAAAAAGTCCAGTGATTTTTTACAAAATATGATAACAAGAGAGAAACGACAAAGATTTGATTTTATCCATGCCTACACTATTCATTTTGTAACGAGTTTAATTGTTATAAGAAAACCTCAGTTTTGTTGATGGTTTGGATTTGTTTTTTTTTTTTATTTTTCTTTTTAAATATTTTTCACTTTCATTAAAAAGTTAGTTTTATTGTATGAAGAAATTGTAAAAACACATGTGAATAGAGATTTTGAGATTTTTTTTTTTTAAATTTTTGATTTTCTATCAAATATTTTCAATAAAATTTTGAATTTTTCACATGATAATTACATAAGTAACAAAATATAAATTAATACAATCATTTTTTATCATTGACTTATTGATATTTTTTTGGTTTGTATATAGTTTGATTTCTGGGTATCTGAGCCGAGTGCTAAATTTCAGGTATGCGCGATGTTAAATTCGAATTTTGACAAAAAAAAAAAAATCATAAATTGATTTATGTAGGTCAAGTAGCATGATTTATACGTATTTGTGAAATTGTCAGATATTTTGAACTTTTGATTTTTATATTAGGAGGGAGTATATGTCTGAGGAGGATTTAAAAAAGTTGTTGCATTAATTGTGCCGGTATAATATTTCTATTTTTGTAAATTTTAGAAAATAAAAAAATGTCATTTATAAAATGTAGTAGCAAGTAGTTTTACTTAATAATCAAAAGTCATTTGAACTTTGAAGAGTTATATAAATTTACAAAAGATTATTTTGGAAATTTTATATAAACATTTTTGTCTTTGATTATAAAATTTGATGTCTTTTATAAATCTATATAGAAATTTAAAATGTAATTTTCAAATTCCTCTTCATTTTTATTGATTTATTGAATTAATCAAGGCTATAATTATGCGGGAACGGAAGCTCAAAACAATATGAATTCTTTGATAGCCATACATGAATCTGACTAATTAAAGAATTTTGAATAAAACATTAGAATTTTGGTTTTACGTAGTTTATGTGAATTTCATAATAAGTACCTAAGAGTTGACATGCATTCGTCGAAAAGAATATACTACGCTGTTCTACAGCACAAATTTAAACTACAAATGAATCATACAATTCACTAATAATTACGTATATAAAATTTACCAGATTTTATAATGATTTTTATTTATTTTCTTTAGATATATCTTCATTTTTATACTAATTTAATGTTATATTATTAATCTAAATTATTTAATTTCTCTTTTTCTAGGTGCTCGAACTTATTCGTCAAAGTCCATTCCTCGTTGGAATGCATTATGCCTTTCAAAATGAAACCAGATTGCATTTGATATTGGGTAATTTTTTTGGTTGACACTTTCTTAACATAATAATTTTTTTTAATAATTTTTGTTTTTATAGATTATGTTAGTGGTGGTGAATTATTTACACATTTATATAAAAATGAACATTTTAGTGAAGAACAAGTTAGAATTTATATAGCCGAAGTTGTTTTAGCATTAGAACAATTACATAAATTAGGAATTATCTACAGGGATATTAAATTAGAAAATATTCTGTTAGATTCAGATGGTCATATTGTATTAACTGATTTTGGTTTATCAAAAGAATTATTAACTTCAACTGATAGAGCATTTAGTTTTTGTGGTACATTAGAATATATGGCACCAGGTAAAATATTATAATTAAAATTGAATTATATTAATAAATTTTTGTATTTAATAAATTATTAATTTATATTATTATTATAGAGGTGGTTCGTGGTGGCAGTACTGGGCATGATACTGCTGTTGATTGGTGGTCTGTAGGTGTATTAACATATGAATTACTTACTGGTGCATCACCATTTACAGTTGTCGATGAAAAAAATACGCAACAAGATATATCAAGAAGAATATTAAAAACTGATCCACCGATACCAGAGGATTTAGGCAATGATGTTAAAGATTTTATATTAAAATTATTGGTTAAAGATCCAAAAAAGAGATTAGGTGGTAGTAAAGCAGATGCTTCAGAAATTAAATCGCATTCATTCTTTCGTAAATTAGATTGGAATAAATTGTCTAAAAAACAAATTCATGCACCATTTAAACCAAAAATTGAAAATGAATTAGATACGAGTAATTTTAGTGAGGAATTTACTAGTTTACCATTATGTGATTCACCAGCATTAGTACCAGCAAATACTAATCGACTGTTCAGAGGTAAATTTATTTTAGAATTAAATAATATAGGAAGTGATAAAAATAAAATTGCATATAATTTTTATTACCATTAATTTGTTCATTAATTTAATTTATATTATCAATTATTTACTTAGGTTATTCGTTTGTTGCACCACAACATCTTTCTAAACGTTCTCAACAACATATTTTAAATAAGAATTGTTTTAGTATGTTAAGTGTTGAAAAGGTAATAATTAAAATTAATTTTTCTTTTTAATTTTAAATAATTTTGTTTTTTTTTAAATAATTTTAATAGCAACGTTCGGAATTTTTTCGTAAATATGATGCTGACACAAATAGTATTGGTGATGGTACATTTTCGGTATGTTTTAAATGCCGTGAAAAATCAACAAATCAACAATATGCTGTAAAAATGATGAAAAAAAGTAATTTTGTACCACAAGAAGTAGAAACATTAAAAATGTGCAATAATCATCCACATATTGTTAAATTACATGAAGTTTTATCCGATTCCATTTATACATATATGATTATGGAATTATTAGATGGCGAAGAATTATTTTATCGTATTAAAGAAGCAACAACAAAATCGATAAAATCAAATGGTAATTCAACAAGCTGTTTACCAGAACAAAAAGCTCAATTATATTTTTATCAAATGGCAAATGCTGTAAAATATATGCATGAAAAAAATATAGTTCATCGTGACTTAAAACCAGAAAATATATTATTTATATCAAAGTCATCAGATCTATTAAAAATTGTTGATTTTGGTTATGCACGTTATCATCCAAATGATACAAAATGGGAAAGTATACCACGTTATACACTTGATTATGCAGCACCAGAATTAATAAAAAATCCAGATAAATCATTATATTCAAAAGCTGGTGATATTTGGGCATTAGGTGTTATATTATATACAATGATTTGTGGACAATTACCATTTCGTAGTAATGAATATATAACCGATGATTTAAATATTCGTGGTAATATTAAATATGGTAATTTTAATACACAATCAATAGGTTGGAAAAATATGAATACAGATTTAAAAGAATTAATACAAAGTATGTTAACTGTTGATTATAAAAGACGTTCTACAATTTCGGATATTTGTAATAATAGTTGGGTAAATGGTGGTAGTAATAGTTATTGTGCCAATAGTAAAAATAATAATAATAACATTAGTAATAATAAAGTACAAAATACAATTTTATCAGATATTAATGATGAAGATTCTGTTGAATTTATTGCTCAATATCAACAAGAATCAATTGAAGAATCTGTTGAAGATAATAAATCATTATTAATAAATAATGATATACCATTAACGGCAGTTTCAATTGATGCTTCATCATCAATAATTGATTCAAAATTAGCGCAACGACGTCTTGGCGTCGGTGGTGGACAAAATAAAAAAACAAATGGTATTTCAGCTGAATCGATTGTATCAATATCGAATAGTAGCGAAGAAAGTGGTGATATTACAAGTGGATTAGGACGTAGTAAAAGTTCAAGTGGTATTATTACAACAACATCAACATCAGATCTAGGTAATAATTTATCATTAAGTGTTGGTAGTAGTCATGCATCAGTTGATCATGAAATGATTTATGACGAACATCATCTTGAAAATAATAATAATAATAAATTTTTGATGAATGTTGTAGATGAAGAGAAACAACAACAAGAATTACTTAAATCAAATGAAAATAAAATTAAAAAAGATATAGTTCAACAAAAATTCGATGAAAATTTAATTGAAAATAATATTTTAGAAAATGATAGTCAAATTTGTGACGAAATAAAATTAGAAAAATTAAATATTCCCAAAAATAATAATATTAATAATAATAATAATAATAATAATGAAGATGATAATTTAGATAAAGAACATTTAGGTTTTAATATAAGAGAAATGAATCATTTGAATAGTTTATTAAAAAGTTATATTAATTTTAATAAAAAATATAAAATTGTATTAAATAATAATAATGAGGAACAACAAATTGTAAATAGTAAAAAAAATAATCGTAAAAATAATAAACAAGAGGCTAGCCAAATTAAAAAATCACCATCAAATACTGCTGCTACAATTATTGTTTCACCTGTTAAAAATCAAACATCAAAATTACGAAGACAAATTTATAAAAAATTACCAAAACATTCAAGTGTATCAACATCATCAAATGAAAGTAATTACAGTGAATATTTACCACCAAAAATAACAAATATTACAAATTATCCAGCACCACCAACAACCAAAAGTACCTCAGCTAATAAAAAATCATTATCAACAACATCAAAAACAAAATCAACAACAACAACAACTGTATTAAATACTATAACATCTACTGCTGGTGGAATGGCAACCAAAGAAAATAAATCATTACAAGCAAATAAAATACAAAAAAATAATATATTAGAAGAAAATTCAACAATAAAATTACATCAAGGACCAGTAACACGATCAAGACGTCGTGAAATATCTGATCGTGAACAATTTTTTTTTGAAGAAATTACACAAATAAAACGTATGCGCAAATGATTATTATTGAGTGGCGGTTGTTGTTTATTTATAATATTATTTTTTGCTAAATTTTCATATAATATTAATAATATCTAACTATATATATAGAAATTGAAAATAATAAAAATATTGTAAATTAACATTAAAAAAAAATGACCAATTAAAAATATTGAAGAATGGTTTTTTTTTTTTTTTTAAAAAAAAAAGAAAAGAAACAACAAAATAATTGTTATCCTAGTTTACCTGGAATTGATATAAATATAAGAAGTAATAATCGGATAAAAATAATTTTTCATATAAAATAATAATTATTTATGTATTTATAATTATTTCTTATATATATATTTTTTTGTTATAACACAATTTTTGGTTTTACATTATTTGTAACATTTATAGAGAATATTGCGTCTTTATATTATTAGTTAAAAAAAACATAAAATTGTGTTTCTGTTTTAAACTTTTTAATAATTCTTTTTTAAATAACTATTTTTTTTTTATGAAAATTGTTAAAATTAATAACTTTTTTTTTTTTTTTGAATTTAAGAAAGAAACTGATTTATTTAATTTGAATGGAATAAAAGTTTTTTAAATTAATATTATATAATTAATTACAATAAAAAACTGTAAACTATTAATAATGTTTTTTCATGTATTTTCGAAAAAAATCCGTATATTTATATTTTACAAATTATTATTTTATTGACTAATTTTAGAAAGTTTAAGGTTTATTAAATTTAGTGGTTTATTAACTGAGATTTAGATAATTTAATGAAATATTTCAAGTTTTAAAATTTTTACTATATATATATATGTATATATATAATATTTTTTTCTGTACTCCATAAATTTTAATAATAATATATAAAAAAAACAATTACTAAATTTTTTTAGTATACAACAACACCACATTATTATAAAGCTGTATAATTTCCAATAATTACATATTTAGTTGTTTTGATATTCAGATCAAATCAGATCAATTCACAAAAAAAAAAATATAAAATATGAAATTGTTACCTTTTATAGAATAAGATAAAACACAAAGCACCACATAACAGTTTTCTGTGAATTGATTCTGAATTTCATTTTTTTTTTTACTTTTTCACAAAAAAAAAACAAAAATTTATATCCCAATAGAATTATTACACTATTAAAAATAGAATTGTGACTTAAAAGAATTAACCATTTAAAAATTTGAACTGATTTTTTAGCTGGTTTATATTATATAAATATATATATATATATATATATATATCAATAAATCTAATAAATCTAATAATTTATTAAACTATATTTTCAAATAAATAACACAATTTATACATAAAAAAAAATAGAAATTAAGAATATTATTTAAAACACAACAAAAAAGCTAAACAAAAAAAACACATTATTGAAAATGGTTAGAGGAATCATCAAAATAATTTTATACATATAATTAAATATATTAACAAAAAATACGAATAGATTTATTTTAGTTATGTAAGCATAATAAAGTAGAAGAAAAATATGCTATAAAAATAATATGCTTTAATAAATAAAGAAATCCAATTTTTTTTTTTTTGAATATAATAACAATAGAACAATTATATTTAGAATTATAAAAAGCCAAAAATATTTTTATAGTCAATTAAAAATTAAAATGAAGATTTCTTTCCTTTAATAAAATCAATTTTCATTATAATTTCATTAACAATTTTTTGTTTTTGTTTTTGTTAAGCATTATTTTTACGATATTTTATGTTTTCTCTTCTTTCTTTTTAATTTATAATTAAAAAAAAAAATTAATATTCTTTTTATATTAAATAAAATTAAAATATATGTGCAAAAATATTTATATAAAATTTTATATATATTATAAATATTTCTTCATAGATTTATTAAAATAATTAAAAATATAAATATTATATAAAGTAAATGACGGTTTCGTATGCCTTAGATATTATTAGTAAAAAAATAATCTTAAATAATAAAAATATATAAAAATCGAAAAATGCTGAAAAAAATTTATGAATGCTATTATAAATGTTACTTTGTTTATTAGAATTATTCTGCTTGTTTAGTTATTAATTTAATTATTATTATTAAATTCAATTTTTTTTTCGTTTTGAATTGTATACATTAAATAATATATTAATACAATTTCTAAAATAATTAATTACGGCTGGATTTTCTTATTTTTAATATAAAAATAATTATATTTTATTAAATAATACAAAACTAAAAAAAAAACAATATGAATAAATAAAAATATGCTACTGATTTAAATTTAAATTTTTGATTTGGTTTTATTTTTAATTTAATTTTATTTTGTTTATTATATTATTATTAATTTTTATTTTTATTAATATATTTGAAGAGGTAAGATCGTAAAATAACTAAAAATGAAATTGATAAAAAATACCTAAATAATATTATATATATTTTTTGTTTTCATTAAATAAAATAATTTTTGCGTTATTGATTCCTCTAACCAAAAAAAAAATGAATGTATAATTGTTTTGAATAGTAATATTTCGTATTGTAAAAAGTATTTGGAAATTCATACATACATTAAAAAAAAGTAAAGTCCTTTCATTTGAACAAAAGTGTGCCAAGTTAAACAGAAATAGTCTTCCTGCAAAAAAAGAAATTAAAAATATTTTGGTTTTATTATTTCCCAATGATTTTTTATTAGTATTATTAATATCGTCATTTGCAACTAACATTATTTTACAATAGAATTGTATTTTAAATAGAATAATAAATTTTGTATTTCAACTTAAATTATGGAGTTTCTAAAATTTTTTTTTGCCTACAATTGTTTCTAGAATATAAATTAATTCTCATTCTTAACTAAATATTTAGCCCATTTCATAAAAAAGGAAATTACGAAAAAAATCATATACAAACCCAAATAAAAGTTCAATTGGAAGTAATAAATTTTGAAATATTTATTTAAAATAAATGTTTTTTTTTGGTATACAAATAGAAAATATAATGAAAATATATATTTTGTACAAAGATGCCTTTTAAAGTTGCCTTAAAAAAAAACATAAAAAAGCAAGATTATATAAAAAAATAACAAGGAAGATTACACAAGTTAGATGAAATAAATCAAAAATTAAACTAGAAATTAATAAAAAAAAAAAAATCTAAATTAAACTATGTAGTATAATAAAATAATAGAGGTTTACTTATGAAACTTACCAAATTATAAATTGTTTTAAATTTTATTGATATTTTGAAAATGTAATGACCATTCAAAAATTTAATTTAAAAAAAAATGATAATTAAGGTAATATACAAATTACTTTAGTTACTTTATTTTGTTGTAACAAATTCTAAATAGTATATAAAAAATATATAATTTAATTTAGGTAATTTATGAATGAAATTAAGAAATATTAAATATTAATATAAAAATAAATAATAATATAAATATTTATAATTTGTATTTTGTTTGGATATTATAAAAATCTAAAAACGTATAACATAATATAATTTAAAATATAAATTTAGAATAATTACTAAAAGAATAAAAGACAAAAAAGAAATAAAAAATTATTATTAAATTTTATTAGAAAATCATAAAATAAAAAAAGAAATATCATTTACAAAATAAATTAAATTAAAATTCAGAATTTAATAAATAAAGAAATTGTATAAAAATATCTTAGTTATAGAAACCCTTAATATGAACTATAAATGTAAACAAGAAGTACTACAAAAATCAATATTAACAATAAAATCATTATATATTTAATTAAATATTGTGTTTTTTTTATATATAAATTTGAAATTACAGATTCGAGAAGTCAAATATTTAATTCATATGGAAACTATACTTAAGATTTTGGTATTTTATTTTTAAAACCCAAATTAACACATTCAATTATTAGACTTATATACATTGAAATGTGAAAAAGGATACTTTCAAAAGGATACTTTCAACTAAGAAAGCGCATTGATATGAAACTATAAAATAGAAGTAAGTTCGGGCACCACTAATTAATTTTAGGTTCTAATTAATTTTAAAACATACGTTGACGTTTAATTATTTATAATTATTCTTTTATTGGTTCAGTATTCTGAATAAAAAATCGTACTGTTATTAGTTCAAAAGCAGGCACCTGGAATGGCTAACCCAGTTTTTTTGATTTGATGTCGTGCTATATTTTTTTTATCATTTATTCTATCTTATCTATCATATCTATCTGATTTATCTATCTCATAAAAGTTCTTTATAATGTTTTTGTTTTCATATTTAGATAGTAAATAACACTATTTTATCTGAAAGTTGACAATAAGTCGCAAACTTTTACTGAAAACTATTTTCATCCCTAAATATGAATAAATTTCTTCAATATTTCCAATTTGAGATCTTAGTGGTTTCTAAGAATTGCTTGAAAAATTTCATTTAAGTACATTCAAATCAAATAATCATACTCATTAGTCTTTTTGAAGACACACGCACAATATTTTCCTTATTATTAATTGGTAGGCATTAATAATATTTTCTTGCAAAGTAAAGTTTTGTACGGTCATCATTAAATTAAATGCAGTCCTGTAATGATGTGTTTCTCTTTTTAAATAAAATAAAAATTCTCTTAAATTCAATGTTGATAATAATTAAGATTCATTTTTGTTTTTCTCTAGATTCATAACGTCGAACGTCCTTTCTCCTTTCTTACCTAACCAAACCAATGTATGTAATCGTTTGTTTATATTACATTGAATGAATATAGAAGAGAAGAGTATTTTGTTTCGATACAATTTTTTTATTTAGATACAAAGATTAAAAATAATGTTGTGAGACACTTTATTCAAAACATAACATAAAAACAATGTATATAGTATTGTATAATGTTATAAAAATGTTGAGTGATATTTCAGTATTTTCATTATAAAAAAAAGAATAACGGCCAGTTGAGTAAAAAGTATATATAGAGTTTTTCATCTATAACGCAAGTTTTCATTTGTATAAATCGAGTTTTCATTTTTATAAATTTTCGTTTTTTTTTTTTTAAATGAGAACTCGATTTATACAAATGAAAACTTGCGTTATAAACATGAAAAACTCTGTAATTCACTCTCTTGTTTTATATGAAAGTTGACAAAAAGACGCCAAAAATCCCGTAATTTCATCTTTTATCATAAAAATATTTTCTCATAGTAAAACCCTTTACCAGATAATTAATTTGTATCCCAAAATTTGAATTTATTCCTTCAGAATTCCATATTTTAGAGCTTAATAGTTCCAAATTGCTTAAGATATTGCTCATTTAAGTACCTATCCAAATCAAATGACGCTAATCATACTGACCGATGGATCCATTCCGAAGTTAATACACCAAAATATATGAACAGATAT
Source organism: Rhamphomyia laevipes (assembly GCA_963920725.1). Classification (NCBI taxonomy): domain Eukaryota; kingdom Metazoa; phylum Arthropoda; class Insecta; order Diptera; family Empididae; genus Rhamphomyia; species Rhamphomyia laevipes. The sequence continues at coordinate 23,712,466 of OY987255.1, forward strand.
ATTATTATTCGAAAAAATGGAGGCACAATATTTTGCTCAAAATAAAAATGAATTATGGTACGTGTAGTGTATCAGGTATTTGCAACTCCTCTATTCTATTTTATAGATTTTACATCAAATAAAAAATTCAAATATTTCTTGCTAAGTAAACTTTTGTATGGTTATCATTAAATTAAATCAAATGCAGAATGCCAATGTAGACCTGTCATTTCTCTTTCTATATAAATACAAATTCTCTTAAATTCAATGTTGATAGCATTAAGATTCATTTTTGTTCTTCTCTAGCTTCATATCATAACGTCCTTTTTCTTTCTTACATAAAAAATAACCTAACCAAATATGTACCAAACTAACCTAATATAGAAGAGTATTTTGTTTTGATACAATTTTATATTTAGATACAAATATTAAAAATAATGTTAAAAACATAACATAAAAACAATGTTTACATATATTGTATAAAATGTTGTAAAAACTTTGAAAAACAATGATTAAAATTTGTTGTCCTATTCCAAATTCGTATTTCTATGCTATCCTAATTTAATTCTAATTTGCTTACATAAATAATATGTTGTATATTGAAGACTATTCTGTTATTCTGTATCTGTTTCATTATAATTTTAAATTCAGATTCAGATGCAAAACATGTTGGATTGAGAGATATTTTATTAACCATCTTACTCGAATTTTTTAATAGTAATATATTATGTTGCAAATACTTCGAAGAGCAATAATTTGATATATATTTAAAAAAATATTTCAGTTTCTCTTTATTACATAGAATTAGCTATTTTTCATTTTCTGTATATTACCACATTTTATTATTTAATAAGAAAGAATTTCATATTATTTTTACATATAAGAGAAATTAAATAATAAAATTATTTAAAAAGTATTAAAAAAGTATGTATATTAAAAAATTACAAAAACATTTTAAGATAATGTGAAAAAAAGTAATTCAATTTTTTATAACGTTTTAAGTAACAACGTTATCAATACTCTTATTAAATTGAATAAAGTTAAAATTCGTAATCCAATTAATAAACAAATAAAGCAAACTATATTTTAAAAATTAACTTTCAAGATTTTTTTTTTGTTATTTTATTACAACGAACAACGCTCAACTCGGAAGCTTTATGTAGATCAAGACCTAAACTTAAAATAATCATTCTCAAAGATGGGATTAGGTTGGTAATACCATTAATTACATAACTGCAAGGTTGATATAAGCATATTCGTTTATTGTGGACTTCTTATTAATCGTATTAATAACTAATATGAATATATTGGCTAAATATACGATTATTTATACAATATTATGTTCAATTATTCTAAGATCATTTATTTATACAGTATTACAAATAGCTCAATAGTTGGTAATCCGTACTGCTAAAGTCTTTAAATTATAACTACAAAAATCTGATTTATAACATAAAACCAAAATTTTTCTCATAGCAATAAATTTTTCTTAGAATTATAGACTTTTCTACTTCCTTTCAAGTCCTTCCAAGAATTTTGGTTACAACTCCTTGACTATAAATAGCAATTCACTCTAAATTGTGTGATTTCCATAAAAGTTAAAAAAAATATATATTTATATATTTGTTTGTGGTTTTTCTCTGAAATCAAATGTTTTGGAAATCTTCAAAAGAAAAAAATTCATTTAAAAATATGCTTTATTTTCTTTTAGCTATGATGACGGCTCAAAGGTGGTTAGAAAACCATAAGTATTAAAAAACGAAAAACACAAAATCTCAAAAGAAAAACTTTTTAATAGGAACAGGAAATATCTGGCAGAGAGAATGAAACATAAAAATGTCTAGGCAAAAATTGTGAAAAATTTGATTGTTATTTACAATTACATATTTAGTGGAATTTTATTTTGCGATTAAAGACTCAGCCATCACAAATAATTTTTTTTTTTATATTTTCATATTTAATTTTCATTGAAATAAAATAATTTTCAAAGTTGAACTTTGAAAAATTCAATAAAATTATGATATATACTTAATAATGGAAATGATTATGAACCTATGGTTATGTCGTTGATGATTTTCTGTAAATCATAGAGGATATTGGCGACACGATTGCTATGATAACTTTCTTTAAAACTTTTACTTTTATAAAACATATTTATTTAAATTACAATGTGTGGGCAGTCAGGCACTTAATTTATGGATTTCAGATATAATTTGTAAATATTTTAGAAAAAAATATTATTGAAAAATGTATTATATGCCCACATTCTTAAAAGTTCAAATTATAATTGAATTTGGCATTCAAATATTTTATACTGTAACTGATGAATAATGCTAAAATGTATTTTAAAATTAATCAATTTTGCTCCTACATTTTATATGTTTTCCGATACAATGTGTAGGAATTCTACTTTCCAATATGGAAATATGGAGTTTTAAGTTGTGAATGTTATATTTAATAATAGTTAATAAGTAATTATATAGGGGTCCTGATTTCTGAATAAGGTTAAGGCAAAAAAACAAAGAATAATTGTAGACAAATTTTCACATATAAGTTATAATTAGCAATCAAAATATGAATTACTGTCACTGAAAAATCGAAAAAAAAACATATTAGCATAGAATAATATAAAAAAAGCATATTCATATTTAGTATCCATAGTTAAATAAATACCTTGTAACAATATATAAATGCATTTTGCAATTCAAGAATTTATATTCGACAAGTATAAGTTGTTGTTTTTGGAACATATTTACTTTTTGGAAAATATAAGTAACTTTTAATGAATTAGACAGAGATTTGAGGCAGAACGAATTAACTGAACAATGTGAACAAAATTTCGTAGAAATATTTTATATAACAGACAAAGAGATTAACAAAACTTCAACTACTAATGGGTAGCATTCTAATAAGTACATTACATATTATTTATCCCTAATGACCTCTACAATATGAGATTTATTTTTAATAAGAAACTGGAATAAAGCCTTTTGGAAGAGTGGCATTACAATTAACTATTTAATTTAAATAAATAGCTATGAATGGACATGGATGTAAAGATCAAGATGTAATGAAAAACCATACCAAAGTTATTTTTATACAAATTAAATTAGGAGGAATTTAATTTTATTTTGAAAATGTTCGATTCAAATATATTACAAGTTATTAACATTAGGAGGGGTAGGCTGATAGTTACGTGGATTACCTATGACGCAGGTAGCGTACAGGTATGAAGAATACCTACCTCTAATATCCTTAACTAGATTATAAATATTTTTTTTTGTCAACATCTTAATTTGTTTACATGTTACAGAACAGTCTTAACTACTGGAATTATAGCTATACTCAAGTTAACTACCGGATTTTTTTTAAAATGAATAACATCAAATTTCGTGTGATCTGTGATGATAAAAAATTATTTTTTGAGACAGAAAATAGCTAAGAAAACTAAGGGAAAGTGTATAAATATTATGATGAATCTGCACTTTCGAAATCAATGGTTTGCAAGTGGTTTTCTAATTTTAAAAATGGCGTACCAGCACAATTGATGAACCACATTTCCTGTTCCTATTAAAAATTACTACTCCAGAAATGGCCGATAACATATTAAAAGAACGTTTCAGCATCATCTTACACCAATATTTGCATATTGATGTAAAATGTTGCTATCTGCAGATTAATACCTCGTTTGCTTATACAACTTATCAAAAACACGTTCGTGTGACAACGTCAAAGCAAGTTTTTAAGTTATTTAACCATAATCCAGTTCAATCTTTCGATTCATAACCGTTGATAAAAAATGGATCTATTACTACAAATCCGAACAAAAGAATAATCAAAACAGTGGAATTTCTACAGGTGAAAAGGCTCCAGTGAAGACAAAAACAGTTCCATCAGATGGGAAGATTATGGCTACTGTTTTTTGGGATGCTAGTGGCATAATCGATAATCCTTATTGTTTCTTTATGAAAGCGAAAACAATGACAGATCAATATTGTGCTATGTATCATTATTGGATTATTTGAATTTCGATATTATGGTAAAACGACTACATTTGATCTAACAAAGGAAAAAGTTTTGTTTCATCATGACAACGCACTAGTTCACATAGGTAACAGCAATTATTATAATTGGGTTACGAATTGATTTGGGTCCATTCTCAGTTTTTTCTTTTTCAAAACTTGAAAAAATTGCTTGATGGAGGAAGGAGATTGTACAAACAAATTATTAAAATTTTAACAACGCAATCTGTTAAAAACAGGGACCCTTCTGCACTATATAAAATGCAGAGGTTATCAGCGAAAGAAATGGCTTTTGCACAATTAGAAATAAGGTATTTTACGGAGGGAATCAAAAAATTATTTATCAATTTATACATTTTTTTTAAGCAAATATTATATTGCAGATAGATTTAGTCGCTGTTTTTAAGAGATGGTGTTGTTTTAAAATTATGTTATTACATATTTAAATTTTAATAAATTTTTTGTACATTTGATTAAATTTTTAAATGTATGAAATTTGTATCATCGTCTAACTTAAATTTCCTCTGCCCGACCATCATTTTAATAAAAGAGAAAAACAATATATAGAACTAGAATATTATATATATATACATGTATATATATAATATGCCATGCCATCATAAATCATAAAATTATTTTTGAGTCATTCAGTCATTCTAGATGAGCCATAATTCATTTATTAAAATTTTCGTTGAAAAAAGTCCAATTTATATTATATTTGTTATTTGTTGCCTCTCTCGGTTGGCTGTTTTTCCTACTAAATTAATGCTAAATAATTTTTCGAAAAGGATCATAGTTAATCATAAGGGATTAACTTATCAAGCTTTAACAATTTTTTTATTGGCATATAATTTTGTTTTTCACAATATTTAAAAATATTTTACCTTTTTTATGTACTAATTCCTATGGGAAGTTCACAAATTTAGATGACTTTTGAGAGGTAAATTTTAATATTTCTAAAACTTTTTACTTTTCATACTATATTATATTATATTTATCATAATTTTATAAATCATGTTTGGTATTAAATTTTTGATATCAATTGACGGGAAATTTGTATACAAACAAACATCAATTCAAAATTATATAAAATCTTTTAAAATGGTCAAGTTTACAGAAAAAATATTAAAGTGTACGAAAATATTTTGGAAATTTGGTTCAAATGGAAATGGTATAATGTTCAAATACATAAAATTGATTTACAAATGCGACATTTCAACCAATCAGTTGGTTGCAGAGTTACAGAGCTTGGCGAACTCCAGCTTTTTCGTCGCAGGCTTGACGCTTCACATAATACTGTAATGGAACAAACGTTCATTTATGAAACTTAAGATTGTTATATATTAAATAGTTGCTGCTTTTTCAATAATCCAATAATTCATTAATGCAACATCAATAATTCACAAATCAATCTTTTATTTTGGTAAGCCCATACCAGGTACCAGCCAATACACAACAATAACTTTAAATTTTGTAAATGTTTTTTTCGTTGTGGTTCACTTAATTTAACCATTTAATTTATTTTTTATGTTAAGAACAAATTCTTATTTTATTTGCAAATACACTATTTAATCATATGTCATAGCTAGTCGCCACGAGTAACTTCACTTTTAAATTTTGAAATAAAACTGGTCATAAATAATTTGTAAAATTTGAATATTATATCGTTAAATATAATTAAAAATTTTGTTATATTAATTCGAAATTTGATAACCTAAAATTCAATAATAAAAATAACATTAAATTTAATATCATCTGAATTCAATTATTATAATTTAAGGGTCATTATCTTTATTAGTTTTTAAGTTGTTAAAATTTCTGTTATGAATTAATTCCTTTGAGAATTTATATTTTCAATTATCCTTAAAGATTTAATTTAAATTTCCGAATTTAAGTTTTATTTTTTAAGTTATTATATATGTAATATATTGTGAGATTGTGACTAAAAATATAAAAAACAAATTAAATCTTTAATAATTTTAAAAAATTATACTGTCAGTTATTTCTATATGAAATCAAATTATTTGTATAAAAACTTTATCTATTATATTTATTTTATATTTATATTTATAATATACATATTAATTTCTATATTAATTGGAAATTGTATTTTTATTTTTCGGAAAATATATTTTCTTATTTTTCCAATTTGTATATTCGGAAATATAAAAAGGAAATTTCTTTATATCGTATTTACAAGGAAAATATTATTGAAGAAATTATATTTTGGAATAATGTTAATATTAAATTCATTTTGTCAGTATAATTACATTACGTCTGGGTAAAAAATTTAGAAAGCCATATATAATTTTTTGTAACATAGCTCTTAATTTTCGATAACACACTGGACACTGCTACTGCTATTTATTTGTTCAAAAATAATATAAATTTTATTTTACAATATTAACTTATATAATAACTGAATTGAAAGAGGTGATTCATAAGCATTTACTCACTCATATCGGTTCACTGTACTGGTACAAACTATTCAATTACATATGCAAATAATCCAGACTGTTCCGGTTTGTACCTGAGACAAAAATATAGTAAGAATTCCTACTAGTGGCACATATCATGGAACCATAGACAATAAACCTGCTTTCATAACCAGGACCACTGCAGTTAGGTTTTAATTTAAATTTAACCATGTATAATATGATAGTTCTTCAGCCAGATAATGTTTATATAAACCGGACACCAAGACAAACATTGTTTATCCGTTTCGTAAATCTTCACATCACTGAGTGTAAACAGCTGTGTTGTTCAATAATGAAAATAACATTAAATTTTAACTACTATGCTGTGGAGATTTAAATTATAGTATGAAACAAGATATTTCAGATATAGATCACAGCGGATATTATTCACTGATTCTAATATAAAAATCATATATATTATTTAATGGATATAAATATCTATATTAAAATACTTACTATGTCTAAGCAAACTCCTTAATAACAGTTACTGACATTTTTTATAGAAATTTATGTAACACAGAGTTTATTTATCTTTATGGCGTTTTTATTTATGTAGTGTTATTTCTTTTATCGGCATTTTAATCTTTTTTTTACATATATAATTTCATAACCTTTGAGGTTTGCTTCTGTTTGGTATTAATTTTCCTTAGAACAAAACATAACACGGAAATCATATTTTTCAATTTAATACTACAAGAAAAACAAAAAAGTATGTTTTTAATGTGTTATTCACTATCCGCAGTATATCAAAATATTCAGCTTAAAAATCTTTTATTTTTATATATAAATGATTGATGTTTATTTATATATTATTGGTTTTGTGTATTTGATATATAATATAATAAAATATTGAAATGCATATAACAACAAATTTAAACATACTAAAATTCTTCTTCTTCTTTGATGGCAAAGAATAATAAGTTACAGGCCTCCTGGTTCTTTAGCCTACTGTACCAAAGTCTTCCATGTATCGCGGTTGTAAACCTAAGCTTTTTTTAGTTCCTAATCTTCTTTAGATCTTCCTCAAAGGAATTTTACCACCGTCGATATTGTTGGCCTCTACTTATTTTACTTCTTTTAACTTCAGTTAAAGTAGTTTTTGAATCCAACATCTAACCCATTCAAAAACTAGTTTAACTGTAGTGTTTTCATCAATATACGAATAACATGTCCAAACCAACGTACACGGATTTACTTTGTGATGTCGATGTCGCCGTAGATATCGTACTGTTCTGTTTTGTATCTTCACAAACCAAATGTCAATTTTTTTTTTATAAAATTTGAGAAAATATTATTAAGAACATCAGATTAGTCGATTTACATTCAGTGATACATTTCTAAGAAATTGTACTGTTCTGTATTGATTAAGTGTATTTTTTAACAAAGGATCTACATATATGATGAAGCTTATTTAGATATATAATTTTAAAAACTCATTATTTGAAGTATACAGACCAAAAGACCATCAGCATTTTGGAAAAGTGTAGTCAATGTTGATCTAATTCGGTTTTTACAAAACCTAATTGCATTTTTGGTTAAATTTGTTAAATTGAATAAAATATTCTTCTTATATTTAGGAAAATAATTAGAGTTAATTTACTATTATTCTGATTATCAGCTGATGAAAGATTCATATTATTTCATTTATTTATTTTTTAATATTTCAAAATATTTATACATATTTTAAATTTGGAAAGCTATAGAGTTCATAAGTTTTACACCATTTCTACCAAAATATTATATTATTTTATAACCATTATATTTTGGTAACTTTTAATTTTAAATTTACTAAAATTAAACTTATTTGTTTATATAAAATAATAACTTTCTTATAGTAAATTACAAATTATTAATTTCACATTATGAAAAATATGGAAAATATTATTAAAATTTGTACTAATTGATATGAATTGCAATTTTATTAGTAATCATACATTTTCCATATATAATCTTATACTTATATTAATCTGAATCTCAGAGATAGTTCCTTAAGTTCACCAAAATGTTAACACTAAAATGATCCGAAGATTGAACTGCATCAGTCAAAAGCTGTTAAAATGGTAACAGAAAAATGATAAATGTTAGTAATGATAGAGGCACAGGTGGAGACAAACAATAAAATTGTCAGTAAAACGATATGCAATTGTTATAAAATTCTTTAGTGTATATTCCTTACGTGTACTATTATAGTAATTGGATTTATAATTTATTTTTATTTTACTACTTTGCTAATAACACAATACAGAATTTCTACAGATATTATCCTTGTACTCAGACTAAATGTCATAAAATTAAAATTACATATATAATTTGAATTATTTACATAATATAATTATAATTAATTCGAACCAGTAGCAGCAGATCTATAAAACAAGTAACCTATATCATTTTTATTGAAATTGAATACAGGCTAGACTGTGATTTAAGGTTATATTTTAAGGATATTTTTTTATTTATTAAATAAACACGTAAATATCGATTTCATGATTTTACTGAAACAAAAAAAAAGTTTTTGTATTTTGAAAATGTAAACCTTTTTATAAGTAAAATATTCTATAAAATAATATTATTATTGTTATATTTTCACATAGAAAAGATACAATAATAATTTTCCCATTAATTAATTTTTTTTTATATAGTCAGTCATCTTTCCGTAAATATTTTCTGAATACAAAATTAATAAAATTGATTATATTCATTAAACAAAACGTGCTTATAATAAATATAATAAACCTTGAATTAATAAAAAATCAACTAATTCTAAAATATTATTATAACAAATTCCAGTTAATTTGGTTTATTTATACTAATTATGTTAAACAATTTTAAATATATATTTCACATTTATTTCAATTTACAACTGATAACATATCTTTGCATAGAACATTCCTTTGTGGACTTGTGGCCAATAGTTCTGAAGATATAATATTCCATTGAAGTCTAGCTTCTAGTAAAATCATTTTTTTTTACATAGGATTACAAATCTTTATTCCTACATTCCTTTAAATATTTTAGCTCTTGTCAAAATTTATTTAAACAACCGGGAAAAAAAAAACAATTATATAAATGGAAAATTTTTTAAAATTACATTTTGCATTTAAACTGCGTGAAAAACTAGATTTTCAATATTGTATGGTTTTGGAAAATTCTTGTATATTTACAATTTTCCATGTTTGGAAAATTTATGTGGTTTGTTTAAGTTTTTCGAATAAAGTACATTATAAAATTTATCGGTTTGACTTTCAAACTAACACGTTTTTACCATATTTACACTATATAAATAAAAATAAGTGGTAAGTATTTTAGTTTAGTGGTCGACAATGTGTTTTTTTATATTTGGTAAAAATAAAAAACCATTAAATAAACTTTTATACATTATTTTATATATATACATATATCAAGGAAAATATTTTCAAATAAAATTTAATGTTACATTATTTAAGATTAAATAGTCAAATTGCTGGCGATAATATTGTGTAAGAATTTGTTACAAACAAATAATAATATTTATTAATATCTTAATTCTTAAACATGAATTTTGAATATTGATATTATATAGAATACAAAATAAGAAATTTATTTTCTGTATCCTAAAATATAGAATTGCAGTCAAATTATACTTAACATTACCATCAAATGCCTATACCTAGTAGCTATAAAGGCGAATATTTAGTGTAGAAAATGTTTGGTGTTTATTTGATATAGTTAATTGTTTCAGAAAACTGTATAAAATATTATGACTTCTTCGTATTATGATGTTTATACAAGTACAAGAAATGAAAAATATTGCAATTATTCCTCGTCATATTTATTTAGTTCAATGTCACATCTGGTTTTGAAAATTATTTCATTTTTTAATTAAATATTATCGACTAGGGTAGGATTAACTAACGTTAGTGCCCGGCTCTGCTGATCCTACAAAAAGACTACCACATTAATTCATCCATGATGTTTGAACGACAAGTAAGTTTTCATTTAAATATAATGTCTGAGACAGCCGCCAATTGATGAATATCTTTCGACGTGTAAATTTTTTTTCTAAATTAGCTATGTATTATTGACGATAATTAAACAACTTAATGGAATGGACACATATGTATATAATATTTATAAAATATATATGTAATATATTTACCAATTTAAATGTATGTATATACCTAAAAATTAAAATATTTCTAAGAAATATATCTTCAAAAACTACATCTAAAAGTTTAAAGGTCTATAGTACAGTGCTTCGTCAATGGAATTATGACTAATAATTATGATGATGATGACTAATAATCGTAGAATTACCACATCTTCGAAAATTCATCATAAATTTACGTCTGAACCTGAACTAAACTTGACCAGATTTGTTGAGGACATCAGTAGATTTTTAATTTTCTCTTATTAATGAAGTTCCATAATTTTTATTATATTTTTACAATCAATTTGTTTTTCAGCAAGAACATTAAAAAAAATCGAAAAAGAAATGTAAAAATAAAACTAAAAAAACCCACCAGAAAGTTTATCCTACTGAAATATATTTTCGAAAATTTACATATTAATAAACATTTCCGCATTAATAAATCAGTACGTATGGTCACTTTATCAGGCCATCTCACACGTAATTTATGAATGATTTAATATACGAGTAACTTTACTTTGATTTTATCTCTATTCTGAAAATATAAAACTAATTCCACGCTGATGTCTTCGAAAATTTGTGGCGCCTGAACTCCAGGCCAGGCCATCTCAAGGCCTTATGAATGACAAATGAGACCCCATAACCAAAATATTATTTTCTGCATAATTATTTTTCCTTCATATGAACATATGTTATGTATATATATGCGATATGCATAAAGCAAAGCCAATAAACAATAAAGCTTAATGTTATTGAAAATAAATTGATAAGAAGTTAAATTAAAATTAAAATATTTCTACGAGTATATGTAAGTAATAGATGATTATAAATATTAGCTATTCGTATTGTTTTATAATAATTAATCTAAGCTACTCCACGTCCACGACTCACCGACTGCACCTAATCTAATTCAGTATAAATTTTGTTGTCTGGTGTGTTGGTCGATTAAACTTTGTCTAATTATTGTACGTATAATTAATTTGCATTTGCATAAAAAGAATTTATTTAATTTTAATAAAAATACAAATATAAATAATATTTGTGTATATATTTTTAGAATTTGTGGGAGAATTAAAACCAAAAATGGATAACAATAAAGTTCCAATTATAAATCTTAATGATTGTACCAAAATGCCGGCTTTTGGATTAGGGACTTACACGGTAAGTTTAATGAGAACTTTATATAAGTCTTAATTATTTGGATTTATATTTATATTTAGCGAATTTATTATTTTAATCAATAAAATTTCGGGTTGACTTGACATATTATTGGAACTTAAACATTGAATCATTGAATATGTTTCAATTTCAATTGTTATGCATTATCTTATGTCAAAATTTATTTAACCTTGAAAATATATTTGTATGTATAGTTTTTAGTTGTATAAAGGGAAAGCTTTTTATTAACTATATAATAACTATGATATATGAAAAGCTTTGGAATCGGAAATCTTAAGCTCTGATGCTACTGTTATGTTGTTTCTATAACTCGACACTCGCATCGTATATTTCGTAATCGTAATGTAAATCGTAGATTATTTTTACGAATAACTAACGGAATTCCTTTGTTATAATTTATCTTTTACTGAATTTTATTTAGAATAAGTATAATAAGTTATTTAATTATAATCGAAATTATTGTAGTCTAATGGAGGTGATTGTGAGCGATCAGTTAAAGATGCTATTGATGCTGGTTTCCGTCATTTCGATACTGCGTACTTTTATGAAAATGAAGCCGAAGTTGGTAAAGCTATACTTGCTAAAATAGCAGATGGAGTTATTAAGCGAGAAGATGTTTATGTTGTTAGCAAAGTATATACATTTATCACTTTTATCCGAAAATTTAAATTTAAATTAAATAATAACTTTTTTGTAGCTTTGGTGTCATTTTCATGAGCCAGAAAAAGTAGAATACGCTTGTCGTAAAACCGTAAAAAATTTTGGTCTTGATTATATTGATGCATATTTAATGCATTGGCCATATGCCTATATACATCGAGGTGATGATATTTTATTTCCAACAGATGCTAGTGGTAATGTGGAGTTAAGGTATCTTTAATTCGAAGTAGCTAATATGCATGGAAATTAAAAATTACATTTTTTAGTGACATAGATTACCTTGATACCTGGAAAGCGATGGAAAAACTAATTGATTTGGGATTAACTAAAAGTATTGGTGTCTCAAATTTCAATTCTGAACAATTACTGAGACTTTTGAGTGCAGCAAAAATCAAGCCAGTTCATAATCAGGTAAAGGAAATTTAAATTTAATTTCATTATTATGTTTTTTTTTGTATATAGATTGAATGTCATCCTGGTTTGAATCAAAAGAAGTTGACAAAATTATGCCAGGAACATAATATTGTTGTGACTGCTTACTGTCCTTTGGCAAGACCAGAACCAGCTAAAAAATATCCACCATTTTTATTTGATGACAAAGTTAAGGCTATAGGGACTAAATATAATAAATCAGCAGCCCAAATTATTTTAAGATATTTGGTAATTATTGAAAAAAAAATTCTTTTTATAATATTAACTCAAATTTTCTGATATGATGTGATGAAAGGTTGAAATTGGAGTGGTACCGATACCAAAATCAGTTACAAAAGCAAGAATTCAAGAGAATATTAACGTTTTTGACTTCAAATTAACTGATGCTGATCATAAAATAATGGATTCGTATAATATAGGAGAACGTATAATTCCAATGGATCATGCTAAAAATAGCAAATATTATCCTTTCAATATTGATTTTTAAACTAACGAAAATGTGCTAAATTTTAAATTCTGTATGATTGATTACAGTTTTCAAAACCGAAAATAGAATTAAAAATTTCTAAGAAAATCTTAGAATATTTTTGTTAGAAATAATGTAAATGTATTATATTTCTAGGGTACCTTGTTCTATTTAGCTACTAATCGTTTCTGTAGTATATTATATTTTAGGATAAGAAGAAGATTTGGTGGAATTTAATTGGTTATGTTGTAATACTTAGCAAAAAAAAAATTTAAGAATGCAAGAATTTTTGTACCTCATATTAAATTAGTATTTAGTAAAAGCTCATACGCTGCTTCAGTTTAGACAAGAACCATATTCCATACAAAATTTAGCATTGCTTCATTCTTAACATTATTTCGCATGAAACTTTGCATTTTAAATTAAAGAAATTACGATGGTGATTACGATTGAGTAGTGTATTTGACTTAAAAACATAAGATATATACGCTGCTTCAGATAAGTAAAGATTAATTACCATATACAATTTAACTTGGCTTGCGATTAATATTACGATAAACGTCAAAATTCCACAGAAGCTGAAGTGGTAGTAGAACGCTGCTAAAAATTACTACATGTAGTCGGATCAGCGAATATGCTTGCTCCAGATTAGACAAAATTATCATATACAATTTAACTTGGCTGAATAAACATTGTTTCGCAAGAAACAATGTAAATTTGATAACTTATTTAAATTTTAGTTTGGTTCCTTCGTTTTTTAAATGGTAAAACTTTAAAAATAAGTTGATAATATAACGAAATAACAATGTCATCGTTATCTACATTATCATTTTTCACAGCTATTGTGTTCGATTAAATTCATCTTCAGCAGGTAGTAACGGTAGAATTAAAATTTGGACTTCTAAAATGATTTTAACTTAATAAATGAATCGATACTAATTGATTGATACAATAAGTATCCATTTTTAATTTTTATATATAGAATTTATCTCTACATTATATTTAATTTGTTTCGGAATAGTTATTTTCGCACAAACTTTTCGATACAGAACAGCAGTAACCCAACCAACCAATACTGTAAAATGAAAGTTCTAAATTTGATAGCAGTTGTCAATAGGTTGCCAACACTGTAAAAATTAAATTGCTTTTGGCTACTGGCTTGGCTATTGTATTTGTATATTTTATTTATATTGGCAGGCAACTTCAACTTGAAAACTTGAATCGAACAAAGCAAAAGTATAGATAAAAAATATAAAGTGGGATTGAAAAGCAAATTGCAAGTCGTTTTCTTATTAATAAAATAATGGCTGACATCAAATCGTTAGAGCATTCAACATTAAAAGTAATTATCTTAAATTTTTTCTCGAATCCAAACAATTTCATATATTTGTAGGTGCCCTATGAAATACTCAACAAAAAATTTCGTATCGCTCAAAAGACCTTGGATCGTGAAGTAAATCAGCTGCAAAATGTAGCAAATGAAATGGAAAAAAGTTTAACAGTTGGAATGCCAGTCAGCGAAATTCGCAAACTGTTTGATGGAGTCGTTGAAAGACTTCAATTATTAAAACGTAAAGCTGAAGAAAGTATTAATGAAGAGATATCTGCTACACATATCTGTAAAAGAAAATTGAACCATTTAAAAGAAAATATATCAACTGATATTAAGTCTAGCTATGAAGTTTGGCAAGCATCATTAGATCAATGGAAAAAGATTCGTATGGATCGTATGGTTGTTGAACATTTACTTAGATTGGGTCATTATAAAACAGCTGAAATGTTAGCGGCGCGTACAAATATAAGACATCTAACAAATTTAGATATTTTCCAGACATCACGTGAAGTCGAAGAAGACTTGGCTAATCATAAAACTAGTAAATGTACTTTATGGTGTAACGACAACAAGTCAAAACTTCGTAAAATAAATTCCAAAATTGAATTTCAACTAAGAGTTCAAGAATTTATTGAATTAGTACGGAAAAATCAACGTAACGAAGCTGTTAAACATGCCAGAAAATATTTTCCATCATTTGAAAAAGATCATTTAAAGGAAATTTGTCAATGCATGGCATTATTGGCATTTCAGCCAAATACAGAATTACAACCATACAAAGACTTATTTGATCCAATACGTTGGGATAATTTAGTATTGAGTTTTCGTAATGAAAATTATCGTTTATATCAATTATCTACACAATCATTATTAAATGTAGCCATGCAAACTGGATTGTCGGCGTTAAAGACACCACAATGTTATTCAACACAGTCGAAAAATTTTAATTGTCCAGTTTGCCAAACTGATTTCAATTTAATTGCCATGAATTTACCGTATTCTCATTGTGCTCAAAGTCGTTTAATTTGTCGTGTTACTGGATTACCATTAAATGAACATAATTTACCAATGATGTTACCAAACGGTCAAATTTTTGGACAATTGGCTATACCCCAAATTACCAAAGAAAATGGAATTGTTGTATGTCCAGTTACTAAGCAAGTTTGGTGTGATCCAAAAATTGAAAAAGTTTATGTTATGTAAAAGCTTTTGTTATTTGGAACTTTTATTTATTAAGAAATTTTTTGTTTCTGCTACATATTTACTTTTAAGGATAAGTTAATGAAGAATTCACATCAACGTATTTTCTTTTCTATTATTTTAGATTGATCTATGCAATATAACGATTATAATCTCAATGGGATATATAAATGAATTATGTTTTTAATATAAAATAAATATTGTTTTTCCTTTATATAAATTTGTTATTCTGGAAACAAGTAGGTATTTCTCCTATTTAAATGTACAACTTTATAAATTCAGTATAATTATGTATGAGATGCCGATCTGTAATATTTAGCCAGAAACTTTATGCACGCAATCGTATATTGTTTCTTAAAGCTATTTTTCAATATCCATTTCAAAAAATATTCAAATTATGGGATCATGGTTCCATAGAATCACTGTACAAAAAACATGGAAATACGAACTTTTACGAAGTGCGCCGGTATAATTGTTACTGAAGATTCCAACAAAATGGTCCAATAAAAAACTAAACTAGTCTTCCGTCACTACCTAGTCACTTGTGCAATAGCAATTTATCACAAATAATTTTATTTCGTATTTAATTTAGTTGATTGTAAAAATCCTTGAATTACAATCTTGATTATTATGTACATTCCTGAAATTATTCCAGACTACTGTTTTGAACTATCCAAAGATAGAACTTTTTTTTTTGTTACATGGATTTGGATAACATTAAACTCGTTTTTTGAAACATATGTTTAATTTTCTTTAATATGAGATATTTGATTATATATAACTTCTACTTAATTTTATGTTATTGAAGGGTCCGTCTTTCCACTATATGAAATAAAAGCAAAATAAGCATTTTAGTTTAGAAATATTTCTTTTATTTCTTAAAAAAAATCATTTTAACATTGTCTTATTATTAAAATGTACCATCACCACCCCATGATGTTTTAACTGGATCATCTTCATTCCATGTATCTTCAGCAACAGCTGTAACTGGTAATGAAGCATTAACTTCATCGGCCCAGTTACTTGGTTCTTCTGGTACTGATTCAACAACTTCTTCCAATTTTGGTGCTGGTAATAATTCCTTAGCAGCTGCTTCTTCTTTTTCACCTTCCTCTGGATCACGATAGAAGAACAAATCAACTACAACACTCCATTCAGGTACACGTGGAATAGTACCCCTTAAACGAAGTACTTCACGAGCCAAAAACCACCACATTAAACCAATTGAATGTGCTGATTTGTTATTGCATGGAATTGCAATATCAATATAACGTAATGGACTGTCAGTATTAGTGAATGCAATAACTGGAATATTAACATATGAAGCTTCAATAATTGGTTGATGATCTGTTGATGGATCAGTTACAACTAGAAGACGTGGTTCACGGAAAGCTGGTTGAATTTGATTGGTAAAAGCACCAGGAGTAAATCGGCCAGCAATTGGTGTTGAATCGGTGTATTTGGCAAATTTCAATACAGCACGTTGACCAATTGGACGAGATGAAATTACGAAAACCTGAGAAAATTAATTTTTAATTAAAAATATTTTTTTTTTATAGCAATATACTAATATTGGTTATTTATTTGATCAGATTATTGTTGGCTTCATTAAATTTCAGACCCGAAAGATAAGTAGTATATTCATCATTCTTTAAAATTTAAATTATTTATGTATAATTAAAAGTTTCACTTACTTCTTGTGGATGTTCAATAGCAGCAATAGCACGAGCAGCTAATAACAATTTTTCCCATGTTTTGCCCAAATTAATGATATTAACGCCATCAGGGCGACGTTTGTAAATGTACTGTTCCATTTGGAAATTAACATTTTCGGAACCAATATGAGTGGTTGCTACCAACATTTTGGTAACATCATCCTCTTTAAGAGTGAGAAGATCTAAACCTCCCGACATTGTAACGTTTGTTTAGAGTTACGAATACCTGAAATTAAAAATTTAAATTAGTATAATTTAGAATTACAATTTAGCTTCATTGTTAAGTTTATAATTTATCAGAATTATTTTGTCTTCACTACATTTCAGACCCGAAAGATAAGTAGTATATTCATCATTACAGAAAATATATTGGTTATGATGAGCACGTGGCTGTTTGATTTTTAGATTTTATAATAAAAATATAATTTCCAAAATTTACAATATCACAATGCTTTTACTGATTAAGTAATTTATTATTAAAAATTATTATCAGACATTTTAAGCTATTTATTTAATTTAAATTTGTTTTTTAAAATTTTTGATTAACTTACGCTGTGAATGCCACTGGGAGCACGAACAAAATGGCAGAGAAAAAAAAGTATCGGTAAAATGTCAGTAAAATTATGAAAGAATCGAAACGAAATCAATATGTATCGAACTATACAGATTTTGGAACGGCGGTTCGCAAGATTTTCCTCTTTGGAGCCGAGTTAACATTTTCGAAAAATACACAAGAAATGTCAATGTCAACATGACATTTAACATATGTTTTGTAAACGATTATAGTGTTGTTTTTGGATTGTTTTACCCGGCAAAATGGTAATTCTTCAAAAAATGTTTAGATATTGTAATTATTCTAATAAATTCTTCTTATTTAATTTTTTTAGTTGTTCTACTCATTTTTTAAGTCTTTAGTAGGAAAGGATGTTATAGTTGAGCTAAAAAATGATCTGAGGTAAAATTTCTAATCGACTCTAATTAGTAGATTAAAAAATGTTTTATTTTATTTTTTAGTATTTGTGGAACATTACATTCGGTAGACCAATATTTAAATATAAAATTAACAGATATAAGTGTTACTGATCCTGAAAAGTATCCTCATATGTTATCAGTGAAAAATTGTTTTATTCGAGGATCTGTTGTTCGATATGTTCAACTGCCAGGTGATGAAGTTGATACACAATTATTACAAGATGCAGCTAGAAAAGAAGCAGTTACAGGGACGAGATAAAAACTTAATGTCATATTTTTCTTAAAACTACTTTTAATTGTGTATAGAAATTAAGATAATAAAAAAAAATTGAAAAAAAATGCATACATTTTATATTGTATAGATATAGAATTATGATTTATATTTTCAAATTACTGGAAATCTCTTCTTTAAGTATTTAGAATTTAGATCAACTTCTCGAAAATTAAAAACAATATGTTAATCTAAACATATTCAATATAGCAATATTTTTATATAAGTTTTGAATTACAATACTATTTGAAAAATTTACAATTCTTTATATAATTTTTTTTAGTTATTGTTCTGTAGGTTTTTAAAGCAAATAGTGTTTTATTATACGTTATGTTTTAAACTCTTATAGAGTAAAGTTTGATAAAGTTCAATATTTTTAAGTTTATGAAGCAGTAGTAACAGTAGATATTGTCTTTGACGTTACTAAAATTCCGAATTAATAAGTTTTACGTTTGCATCTTTAAAGTGCAAAACATTTTTGTTAAATTATATATTATATTATATTATACATTTCATTTTTTTTTTTTTTGGTATATGTTAAAATTTGTGGCTGTTGGGTGCGGGGTGGGCCCAAGTTCATCTATTGTATTAGGCTTAAAAACTGAAAAAAATTAAAGTTAGATTATACCTAAGAACCAAATGCTAACAAGACAATGTAGGACAGCATTGACTTGAAGTTATCACAAGTGATTAATGCAGAAACTGCAGGAGGTCTTAACTTGTATGAATTGTAGAGGTTTCAAATAGTAGCACTAGAAAATACTTTAAGTTTGCCGTAGTCACAAAATCCTTACTAGATATAAAGCACCTAAATACCTAGTTAGTTAGTTATTCACAAAATGGTACTACTATGGGTACACAACACATAGTCACATTCACATAGCATGGTCTATGTATAACGTATCCTAACCTAATTACCCAAAAGAGTACATTGGAAATATAGGTAGGTTTTCGACTATATATTTATTTAAAAGTTCTCCAAAAATGTCATATTATATTTACTATATTTTTAAAATTTTTTGAAGAATATTAAAGTTTTATAAATAACAATATGTAAAAAATAATATAATTTTTTCAATCATAAGATTTAAGTTTAAAGATCGGGTTTAACTATCATGTTTTATTAAATAAAAAATTGCAAAAATCTTTTTTGATCCTAAAATATACTATGTTAACACATAAAATAAAATTTAACTAATAATATAAAAAAAAGTAGTTGTTTTTTGTATTGCATTGATAGTCCAATATTAAATCATATTAATTTCATATATTTATATATAGCAATGACGGACCCTCAGAAGATTAACCATGTAAATAAAAATTAAGGGCATGGTGCAACCCAAAAAAAAATATATTGTTATTTAAAAAATATTGTATATTCCTAGATTAGACTATATATTATGCAATATATTGAATTAGATTCCTTATTTTTCTCGCCCCTTTCGCCATGAGATTATTATGGATAAATTAAATTCTGCTCTCAATAGTTCCATCATTGAGAAAACTATGTATCTCTATCTATTCCTCTATATCTGAAATGCGCACATGCCAGCGCACAAATCTCTAACAGGATCTTACCAAGAAAACAAACAATAATATTATAACCATTACTGAATCTACTGATTCACTAAAAACTATTAACTTATGGGTAAGACGTAAGACCGTAAAAGGGATTTTATGTATGATTATTTATAGAAGATAATCAATACAATATCTATAATATCTATCTAACATTTCATAGTAGGTTACCGTTTTTCATACAAATTCAGAGTAAAGAAATAATATTTAGATTTTGTCAAGAGTGATCAACATCGTCGATAACTTTTAAATTTGAAGATCATTAGATGGCTTGTACATTTTGTAATGCACTTATACTTTATACTTTCCAAATTTAATGTTGTTAAATATATTTATTTGATACCTGTAAAGATTGCAAGATGGCTGTCGAAAGAAACATCATATAAAAAAATATTTTCATCATTTTCACTGATCTATTTTCAATAATAAAACTGCAAAATCTTTTAAATAAATTATAAATATTTCTAATTCTAAATAAAAATCAAGTTTTTTTTCATCTGAATTAAATATTATATCTTAATTATAATTTATAGACAAACATAAATATATTTACAAAAGTGTTTTATTAACAAATTTTATTTTATATATTATATTATGATTTAATTGGAAACTATTATTTACATCTTAATAATTTTAAAGACACAAAATTAAATAAAAAAATTTATATATAAATTTAATAATAATAATTTAAATATATATAAAAAAAGATTATATAGAGAAGACTTTGGTATCTTTTAAATGTTTGGACAGTGCTACAATTAATAATTATACTAATTATTTATATTTCTGAATATTTTTAATTTTTATTTTTCTTAATATAATTAAAATATTTATTTTTATTTATTAATACTAATAAATTCGTATTTTCATTTTAAAAGGTAAAATGTATGTGTAAAGGTATATAAATATTTTTGTAATTATTTTGGTGAATAAATAATGTTTCTTTGGCACTATATGAATTTGTGAAACTTATATTAAAATAAACTTCTTTTTTTATGTTGAAAATCTCTCTTCTTATCTTAACAAAATTCGAAAATAAATTACATAAATAATAAATTTCATTGTTCCGAATTAAAATATGAATTTTGCATTAAATATAATTTATCAATTGGATTAATTCCACTATTTCCACCACCATTAAGATTATGTAAAACATCATGTGAATTATTGTTATTATTATGTCCATGTGTATGTAATTCTAAATTTTGTAATGACATTGTATCCGAAGTAGCTTCATCTAAATTATCAAAATTACTACCATCCAATGATATATCTGAACTACAAAAACTATCATTTGAATTGCCTTGGTAATCTAGAAAAAGAATAAAAATTAATAATATAATTTTTAACTTACAAATGAATTTAAAAAAAAAAAACTCACCATCTGGTGAGAATGGTAAATTCGGATTAAGCGGTTGACTCGAATGAAATGAATTATCTAAACCTAAATAATCATTTTCACTGTTTGGTGATTCCTGTTTTATACTCTTATCATCTTTATCTTTATCAGATCCTTTATCACCATCTAATTTAGCTTTTCGTTGCATTTTTTTCATTTTGGCTCGTTGATTTTGAAACCAAACTTGTACAACCCGAACTGATAATCCTGTATCTTTAGCTAATGCTTCACGAACTTTACGACATGGTTTCGGTGACAAATCAAATGATCCTTTAAATTGTTTACGCTGTGCTGATGTTAATATAGTACGGGGACGTTTTGGACCACGCCGACCATCACGTGACCGATGATGACCAATATCATCTAAGAGTAAATCATCATCAGCACAATGTTGTGATACGTAAATTTCATTTTCGAAATCATGTCGACAAAATAACTGACCACCACGCATTAAAAACTGTTCACCTTTTTGTAGTGGCTGACAACAGATACAGCATGTAAAACATGATAAATGGAATATATAATGTTGGGGTCGCATTACCATATCATGAGGTAAAATTCGATTACAACATCTTGTACATTTAACACCAAATATTCTGGAAATAAAATAAATATTAACATTTAGAATATTTATTATATATTTTCAAATATTAATAAAGTAAAACAAAAAAACATTTTTTTATAAACTATTTGTAAAACGTATAGAATCAAATTTCAAATCAAATAGAAGAAAATGAAATTTTAATATTTTTGTATCAAAAAATTCAATTTTTAACGGAAATTATTTCTCATATTATATATGTCCTTATTTCTGAAATATTGTGGAAACCTCACTCACAGATATTTTTATGAATTTTACAAAAAATAAAAAAAAAAAAAAAAAAATTTCTCTGCTTGTGATGACATATTTAATCCTTCAAAAATAATAATAAAAAAAAAAAATTATGTTCCTCTAAATATTTTCCTTCTTTTTAAGTTACCTTCGAAACTTTTTTATAATATATAATTTTTTTTATCGTATATTTTCTTTTTTACACAAGAAAAATGATTTTTATTTTTTATATTATCCTTTTTTATAATATTTCTTAAAGGAATTGAAAAAAAAAATAAAATAAAATAAAAATTCATAAGTAACAAAGATATATGCCAATGCAGACTTTGAATTGGAAAATATTAAAATTGGGGAGACAAAAATAAATAAAAAATTCAGAAAAATGTAAATCAAAAAGGAGTTTTCTATATTTTCAAAGGATATTCTTTCTTTTTCGGTGATTTTTTCCTTGAAAACGGATTTTTTATTTTTGTACGCGTCATTATTGTTATCCTTCTTATTATGGATTGTTGCCTGCAGTGAATTGACTAGAGATTTTTTTCTACTGGATCATATAAAAATTATTTTTGAGAGAAATTTTTTTTGAAATAAAAATAAAATTAATAATTTAAAAAGGTTTGTTGGAAATGTGATAATATCGGAATGAAAATTATTTTTTCATGGAAAATATTATAATAATTTTGTAAAATTTTAATTTTCAATTATTTTGTATATTTATTGTAATTTATAAGTTATGAATAGGATAGAATTTACAAAACCCTGGTATTACTAAACTGTTAAAATTATTTAGTTATATGAATAATGGAGAAACTAGCCATTTTTAAGACTAATAATAAGAGAGATAATATAATGGTTCAGGAGACCATAGAATTAAATCTAATTTAACTTAGTAAAAGTAATATTTTTAAACAATATTTGAAAATATAATTGGTTAGTTTAATATACTTTATTTAATAATATTAATAAATTACTTATAATACTTTTTTATAACAATTTAATTGTTAATTACTTAAGTTGATAGAGCACAAAGGTTGGCTATTCCTATCAAAATTATATATGATGCCAACATATTAATAAAATTACTATCTCTAAGCAACCGCCATATTGTAAAAGCTTTTAGTCAGTTCAACAGATATCTGCTGGGAAACTGATCCGAGCATATTAAGAGTATTTTGCAAACCCAGGGAGAAGTTTGAACCCTGTTTTATATTAACCCCGGTCTATTAATCTAATTCCTTCTCAATCCTAAAAACTTAAACTTTCATCCATCCCTTTAAAAGTACATTAAGGTAGAATGCTGTTAATCAATATAATTATAAAAAACAAATCTTTCTAGGATACCAATATAAATCAAAAATATATTCAAGTAAACCATCAAATTAAAATACAATTTCCAAATAATCGATAAGTTGCGGTTATAGTCGCGGTATGCGAGTAAGCGATTAAATTGATACGAAATTCCAGAGTTATAGATTACCAAGATTTATTTGAATATTAAAACCCAAATTCAACGATATATCGTCAAATACAATTTTATAAGCCAAATAATTATATTTTGCTAATAATAAATTCATAGATAAAAAATATATTGATTAAGGCGGATTCACCGTTGCGGATAAAATCAGTCGAACTGATTTTAGTCGAACTGATTTCATTATAGAACGTTCATCATTGCGGCTGGAATCAGCCACACTAAAATATTTTATGACTATAGAATAGATTGACATTTATTTGACAAAAAAGTTTTATTTATTTGGCAAACTACGATGAATTTTATTTATAATTAAAAAATTATATATTCAAATGATTTTTCTGTCATTTCATTTTTGTGTTTTTGATGTCTCGATTGACTTTTTCAAAAATGTGCCGCACTAAAGTTCAATATAAATCAACTTTTTCAGAGAGAGAAATATTTTCGAAAATAAAAAATTCAAAAA
The DNA here is from genome assembly GCA_963920725.1 of Rhamphomyia laevipes. Lineage (NCBI taxonomy): Eukaryota > Metazoa > Arthropoda > Insecta > Diptera > Empididae > Rhamphomyia > Rhamphomyia laevipes. The sequence goes on from OY987255.1 coordinate 23,737,044, forward strand.
TTGAGAATTTCAAATTTTCATATAAAAAGTGTGCGCGCGTTTGAGTTCGGCACTTTCTAGCCGCAACGATGAATCGGCCTTAAATGTTACTTATTTTTCATTGAAACTTATTCATTTATATTATAATATATATTAAAAAAAAATTTAATATTCTCTGAATAAAAAAGTAATTGAATTAATATTTAATATTTAACACGACATAATAAATAATAAAAGCTTGTGCTTTCCCACTGATTTTTTTTCAAAGAAATACAATTTAATTAAAATAATTCAATTCAAAATAAGTTTTAAGTATTTTATTTGATTATATAAAATCTTTTTTTGGTATATTCAAATACTCCTATTCAAAAACAACAAAACCTTCACATATAGAAAAAAAACTCACCTATCATAGTCCATTTTACAATAAAGTTTTGAATTTCTAACGTGACAAGTGTGACTGAGTAATATCCCACAATAACAACATGATAGACAATTTTCATGCCAACTAGCATCGGCCACTTTCATTAAATATCGATCCTGTATTTTTTGTCCACAACCTTCACATATTTCATAGTTCTTTTCACATTTAACAGTTCCAACTTCTGAAAATAGAAAAAAAATGTTTTATACAAACAACACCACTCAGACGTTACGAACGAATAGAATATATATCAAAATAAAATAAAAAGGATCATATGATATTATATTGAACTGAATTGGATACAATTGATATAAGTTGTTAAAGAATGGGGTTTGGGCTAACAAAAAATCTACACAATTGTGAATGGCATTAAAATTTTATTTATTTGAAAAATCTAAAATAAAGAAATTTCAATATTATGTATGTATATATGTACTATAAAAATGTATGAATGACACGCAGACGTTACGTTCAGGGGGTGCAAAAAAGGATATTTCATATATAAACATAACTAAATATTTATGTCTTTTTTTTTAACAAAATGGGTGGTTGGTTATATTTTATATAGGCTATAAATACTCATCAAAGGTCAGGATTTTGGAAATTTTGCTAAATATGAAATTATTTAAGCATTTTTGTTATACGCACCTTTATTGTCATATTTTTTGCTGTCATCCACAATCATCATAATAAAATGATATTTATATAAATGTCAGAGCTAAGTATATCTTTACAATAAATATAACCAGAATGTAAATCCCAGAAGGATACGAATATATATATATAAAAAAAATATTGTTGGCAATTTTTTTTTAGACAATAAATTCATGTGCACCGAGTGTAATTTATAGCGATTTTGTAGATAAGGTTTGGATGAGATAACCAGAGCGATAACACTTTCATTGATATTTTTTTTTTGTATAATTTTTATGTCCTGAATTTTAACATAAATTTTCATTTCATTTCAACTTTTTTGGACATAGTAAAAGATTAAATTTTATGTAATATGTGGATATTTAGTGTGTTTTAGTTAATTTTTTTTTTCTAAATCTCATATGGAAAGTTAGGATCTATAAATTTATAATTTTTCTGTATATTTGTTTGGTTTTTGGTATTAAAATTTATTTATTTTGCATAAAAATGATAAAAATTATTTTGATAACAAAAATCTAATCAAAACGCGATAAATTTTTATTGTTAAGGGGTTGAAAATTCTAATTTCATTTTCTATTATATATACAATATTATAATGCAAAACTTATTAAGGAAAAATTTAATTGATTTATAAATTGTTTGTAGATAAAAATATAAATAAATAATCTAATCTAGGATATCGAAAATATTAAATACTTGAAAATGTCATTTGGAACGACATTGATTGATTTAAAATATAATAATAATAATTTTCAATTTAATATATAATATAATTATTGAAATTGATATTGTAGTGGTTATATAGAAAGCTTATCTTAATCCTGGTTGTTACTAATATAAAACTTAAATATAAATTATATTTAACAAATCATATATTAAATAATAATCTTTATAATTATGATAAATTAATATATAATACATATATATATAAAAAGTCTTTCAAAAGTAAGCGTAAACGATTCTTATTAGTTGTGTTGTTCTAAAGCGTTTTTTTAAAAATAAAAAGAAAAAAGAAAATAAGTCTTAAAGTTTCACAGTAGTCTTTTTTTTGTAAAAAAATATATAAATATGAGGGAAATCGTACATATTCAAGCCGGTCAATGCGGAAACCAAATTGGAGCCAAGTTTTGGGAAATAATTTCCGATGAACATTGTATCGATGCTACTGGAACCTATTATGGCGATAGTGATTTACAATTGGAACGTATTAATGTATATTATACTGAAGCAGCTGGTGGTAAATATGTACCACGTGCTATATTAGTTGATTTAGAACCAGGTACTATGGATTCGGTACGATCTGGACCATTTGGACAAATATATAGACCTGATAATTTTATATTTGGTCAAACTGGTGCTAGTAATAATTGGGCTAAAGGACATTATACAGAAGGTGCTGAATTAGTTGATTCTGTATTAGATGTTATACGTAAAGAAGCTGAATCATGTGATTGTTTACAAGCATTCCAATTGACTCATTCGTTAGGCGGTGGTACTGGTTCTGGTATGGGTACATTATTGATGGCAAAAATACGTGAAGAATATTCAGATAGAATAATCAATACATATTCGGTTGTACCATCACCAAAAGTATCAGATACAGTTGTTGAGCCATATAATGCAACATTATCTGTAAATCAATTGATTGAAAATACCGATGAAACATATTGTATTGATAATGAAGCATTATACGATATTTGCATTAAAACATTAAAATTAACAACACCGACATATGGTGATTTAAATCATTTAGTATCGTTAACAATGTCTGGTGTAACAACATGTTTACGTTTCCCAGGTCAATTAAATGCTGATTTACGTAAATTAGCTGTTAATATGGTACCATTTCCACGTTTACATTTCTTTATGCCTGGTTTTGTACCATTAACATCACGCGGTTCAGAACAATATAGAGCATTAACTGTACCAGAATTAACACGACAAATGTTTGATGCTAAAAATATGATGGTTGCCTGTGATCCACGTCATGGTAGATATTTAACAGTTGCTGCAATATTCCGTGGTCGTATGTCAATGAAAGTAGTTGAAGAACAAATGTTAAATATACAAAATAAAAATAGTTCCTATTTTGTTGAATGGATACCAAATAATGTTAAAACAGCTGTTTGTGACATACCACCAAGAGGTTTAAAAATGTCAGCAACATTTATTGGTAATTCAACAGCTATTCAAGAATTATTTAAAAGAATTTCTGAACAATTTACTTCTATGTTCCGTCGTAAGGCTTTCTTACATTGGTATACTGGTGAAGGTATGGACGAAATGGAATTTACTGAAGCTGAAAGTAATATGAATGATTTGGTATCTGAATATCAACAATATCAAGAAGCAACAGTTGATGAAGATGGTGAATTTGAAGAAGAACATGAAGTTGATGAAAATTAAATAATATAATTTAATTAAAAAAAAAAAAAAATGATAAAAATTTTAATAATTTTTAAGAATAAAAAGGAAAAAAATATTCTATATAAAATTTTTGGGATTAAATGGAAAATAAAATATTATATTTTTTTATTATTATCATAATATTTCGCTACATAATTTCTTTATAACTAAATTCATTTAATCAGTTTTATTAAAAAAAAATATTTAATTTTTTTTTGCAATATATTTTTTAAAGTTTTGATAAATTTTTAGATATAAAAATTGAACAGAAACGTTTGAATAAACTACCCATTCTTATGCTGCTTATATCTGTTAAATGTATAGTCTTTTCGTATCGTAATATGATTTTAATACTATTTAAAATATTTATTTTTACGATATTTCATACTTTTTATTACCAACAATTTTTTGATGGATTTTTGGGGAAAAATTGATTTATTATATAATATTTACCAAAAAAAAATATTCAACAAAAAAATCAATATAAAAATAATATTACCTTTAATATTATGGATAATTATGATATTGATTTTAGTTTATGGTATTAACAGCAGAATATTAATCAGAAAAAATTCATGCTTTTTATAGTACGGATATAATATTATCTTATATCATCATCGATAGATAAATTTAAAAATTATGTGGTAATAAAATGACAAATATTTTTGTTTAAATATGATAATTTATATTTGTACGAATTTCGTTTGAATGAGCAAGAACAAAAATATTCTGCAACAAAAAAAAAAAAGATTTTCGAGCATAATAAAAAGATTCTTTATTTTTGAATAGTTTATGATTTAAAAAGTTCACGTTTGATTGATTGATATACTAATTCAGGCATTTCGAGATTTGCATACCAAATTCATAAATTATATTAAATCTTAGTTATAAACAGTAACGTCAACACTACTTTTAGCACCCTTTAAATAATTTTATTGAGCTTTATAGTCTGATTACCATTTTAGTATTTAATTTATTAAATTTAACCAAAAATATTTTTATACTAAATCTCAAAATATAAAGTACAAATTTTAAATTCAAAACAATAAAATAAATATTAAAATTTTACACCAATTCTTAAAATTTACTTAGAAAGTTTTATTATGTCTATAATTTTGAAGCAATGTACTCTATCTGGGCTATATATACTTTTATAATACTAAATATTATAAAACGTAAAAATTCCTTAAGAAATTCTTGAAATAGTTTCATAAAAAGGTATTCAAAATTTGTGTATAGATTTTATGTCTAACTTTTATATTTTATTTTGTCGAAAAACATATAGACAAAATGTGGACATTCATACAAAAAGGTATTTTTTATTCATCTGAATTTTGCAGTCATAACATTGTACATTCCATTCCAATTCTCAATTTCCACAAATCCCAATTGTATGGACAATTCATAGTAAAATATTAAAGTACTTTTTTGATGCACTTTATATGTTCGTAATATTTATACCAAAAGTAAAATTTGAATTGGGATTATTTATCAAGGAACTCTTTAAAATTACAAATTTATAGGTGATTGTATATATCTGTTTGTATGTATATATAAAATAGTTATATGTATATAGTAAATGGTATATATATATATATATATATTTCATAAAAAATTGGTATGCAATGTCCTGCTTCAAGGGTTCTTCGGAAGAAAAAAAAAAAAAAACATTTAAAATCTAAAAGTTTCACAAAATTTCTGAAAAAAATTTAAAATCTAAAAGTTTTATTCAATCTGTATAATTTTTTTTTCTTCAAATAGTAAACTTATAGGTATTTTCATCCTGTGCATCAGAGTGTCTGTTTTATCTTTATAGAATATTGCGGAAAAATTATAGAACAGGTGCCAGAGTATAGTGGTAAAGGAAAAATACAATAAAAACAATTTTTATTTTATAATATATAGGTGAAGACTAAAAGAGCAACAGACAAAAAAGTGATGTCAAAAGGAAACCCAGAAAGTTCTTCTTATAAAACAATAAACTTTAAATATTGATTGGTTAAGAAACTTTTGAGATTTGATTTTTTTATTGAAAGTCTGCAGAAGTTTTAAAGAATTATGTGCTTTGAGAAAAAGACATTTTTATAAATTTATTTATGATATATTTTTAAAGTATATATAAAGTTAAATTTATAAAAAACTATAAGCCAAAACACTGTTAAAAATATTTGATATTTCTTAATGAAAAAAAAATTGTAACTTAATTTATATATAACGACAATTTTTTGTTAATTTGTTTTGCTATATGGCGAGAAATCAAATTTTCAATAATACCGAATATTGTAAAATTGTCTGCCTTACAACAAATTATTGAATTTAGATCCTTAGTCCTAATAATTTTATTTAAATTTAAATTAACTAAAAAAAGTTCATAGAAATAACTTCTTTTCAAGTATTAAAATTGATATTTGCCTTCATTACAACGCAAATTATTATTTCGAAATTTTAATAACAAATCTCAATAAGTTTTTCTTTAATTGTGTATAAAACAAAATGATATTTAAAACATTTAAATTACTGTATTCAAATATAAAGTGTGTCAAACAATTTGTTTCTGGCAATCAACTTTTGTTATATAAATTTATTCTCAATATTCCAAATTTAGTTATAATCGTTAATGTATTTATTTTTACCAGTTTGTCCATTACAATCCATTGGTGATTTCTTAATTGGTATATCTAATAATTGACCATTTACAATTTGATGATGATTTTGATCTAAATAATGATTTTGATGATGCATTAGTCCATTACTATTTAAACTAGTTGGTAGTGGATAAAATTCCAACATTTTTAATTTAGATTAATTAAAAATCACTATTAAAAATCTTTTATGCAAATTTAAAAAAAAATTCACTTTTGATAGCTTAATATTATAACACTTTATATCAAATTAATCAATAAACATATTATATATCAAAATTGACAAAATATCATAAAATATTTCATATATAAAAAATATTAAATTTCAATGTTTATCCATAAAATCCAAAAAAAAATTATACATTTTGAACATCATTTTTGTTTACATTTGAAAAAAATAAAATTTTAATATCGAAGAAAATTTCGTATTTCTTGCGATAGAATAATTTTTTTTTTGTTTGTCGATTTTCTTTTACAAGCACACGTCCGACAACTTTTAAATTCTGATTGCATGTGATCGACAGATCAAAATAAAACATTTACTTAACCCTATACACACCATCATCAAAATTAAATATACAATAATAAATTTTTATCTGCTCAAAGTTAATGTTTATAACAGCAAAACAAAAAAAAAAAAATATTTAGCTGTCATCTAATATTTGTCATTGTGTATAAGCTGAAACAAAAATGAGGGCTAAAACTCCCCTAAATATAATAATTTTCTATTGAGAGTATAGAAATTATTGTATTTAATGCGCATGTCCAAATCGATTATAAATATCCCAACAAATTTCATCAATGTATTTTACATAAATAGAAAACTCCGCCTATTAAATATTATGATTGGTTAAAAATCTTCCCCTAAAATTCCCACCCTAAAATATTTTTCTTGTGTTTTACTCTTTATTTTATGAGTGTAAATCTAAATATATAATGTAAATGTATATTTTCCACCATTTTTACGGCATTTTGAGAGCATGTTTTTTATTCAGTTATTATAATGAATTACAAATACATACGTAATTTAAGGATATTATTATTTCGTTTAGTAAAATATTTTTTTTTTTTGGCTTGTTGTTGTTTTTGAAATGTGCATTTGAAAAAGGATTTTATGGATTTGATTGCTTTCTGCGCGCCAACAACAAAAATATATTAAAAGAAATATTAAATATACAAGAAGAAAAAAATAACAGATAATATCATAGTAAACAATTCATGCAGGATAACAGGTCTTTCATATCCTTTACGGTTGTTTTATTTAAAGAGTGTTCTCATTTAATATTAAGCTTTTACGTACACGAATTTTTCATCTACATACATATATAAATGCACTTATATATAAATATATATATTATTATATTATAAATTTGTATGTATATATGTATATACAAAATGTATATATATATATATATATATATATATATATATTTAAAAAAAATGGTGGTTCAATGAATATATTGGACATTTTGTATACTCAAATAAAATTTTTTTTTTGATACAACAAGAAAAAACGACAAAAAAGTATATAAAACAGCAAAACATAAATATATATATATATTTCAGGATCATGATTCCTTGAGGCGTTTTTGTCTTTTGAAGTTTTATAAAGTTTGGATTTATTTTGTTGTTGTTGGTCGTTGTTGAAAAAAGTTTCTTTTGCTATATTTTATTTGAATGACAATATATAAATAAAAAAGGATATACAAAATTTATGTGTCGCGCATTACAAAAAGGATATTTTCTTGTTTATTTTTCTATGTCACCATGCGACTTGTGTTTAACATCTTCGATATTTTATTTTAAATAAATATATATATGTATATAATATATAATAAAAATTGAATGTCCTTTAATAATCTAAAAGGATATATTTAGATATTATATTTTTATCTAGATAATATAGTAGTTTTTTAAGCATATTTGCGTATAAACTTTTCAATTCAGTAAAAAGATATTGAATCTTTTTGAAAATCTGATCATACAGAAAAATACTTTTTCTCTGTATATGAACATATATATATGTATGTACATATATATGTTGTAGACATTTTTGAGAAAACAGTTTTCTTTTTCAAAGTTTCTGATAAGAATTCGTAAACAAAAACCAAAAAAAATCTATAAGGCATAGAACATATGACAGAAATTTATGATGGCTTTAAGAATAATTTTTTTTTTATGTTTTTGGTTTGTAATCAAAAACCATTAAAACATAAAGATTTAAATTTTAATAAATTTGTTGATTTCGTTTTGTAACGGAAAAGATTTATATATTAATCAATTTTTTTTTATATGTTTAAACAAATTTATCATTATATTTCATACCAAAATCAAGCGTTATTGATTTTGGTTGTCAACTATTATTTTATAAGCATTCATTAAATTCTTATAAATTATTTAGTTACAACTAAAAGATCGACATTTTTAATTTTAGAAATATCATTTTTTAGTCGACAGTTGGCGGAAGTATTATAGAGACATCACTAAATATAATGTTATTATAAATTTCTTTCTTACATACTAAATTTCTTCTAAAAACTTCAGTATATTTCCAATGTTAATATATGATTTTGTTATTTGTATTTTAAGTATAATTAGTTTCGAGTAATTAAATAACTGATACAAAAAAAACACTATGGACAAATCAGTAAATTATGGAAAGAAAACAGCGACTCTAAGACTATAGATTTGATCTTAAAAAGTTTAAAAATTTACATATTAGTTATAGTTATGTTAATAATTTGTGGTAGCAACAATACTTAGTAGAAAATTTAACTAAATTTTTTTAATAATTAATTAAATTGAATGAAAAATTTAATAATTAATGTAATTAATTAAATGATAACATAATAATTCTATTCTAAAATAAATCTAATAAATACTATTGGTTAACTAATTGGTTAAATTAATGTGTATACTTGATAATTTAATTAAATAGAATGAAAATATTAAGAGATTTGATTACTAAATTGATCTGATACTATATTATATCTAATTATTTAAATATTTATTTGGAAATTAAAAATATATAATTTTTAATATATTAATTTTTGTCAAAACTTTAATAATACAGGGTGGAACACCAATCCTGCTACAAGCTACCAAAAGAAGTGAAATTATTTTTTATTTTTATTTTTTTTCTTTAGAATAATTAGCGATTCTTAAAATTTTGAAAAAGATTGATATTACATCAGGTTTGTTCAGTTTCAGTTCTACGATGAGTTTAAGATAATTTTATGATAGTATTGGAAGTAAACAAAATGCGATACACCGTGTCGATGGAGTATTTCCCTCCTTGTTCAAATTTTTCGACGACTTATTACAATTTAACCAACGTCTTACGATAGAATTGCTTTTTCGTGTACCACAAATTGTCTTCAAGTAATGGAAAATTCACATCTTCTTAACACATATTATTTATTATCACCAATAATGTTACTGAACTATTTCTAACACTATTTGTCATGATGAAGTGCTGAAATTGTTAACATTAATTGGGTAAAATTTTGAAGACATGAATAAGATAAATAGTATTAGATATTAGAAACAGTCTTTAACACATTATTGGCGGCATTAAATGTAGATTCTTCATTAAAGAATCAATTTAAATTAATAATATTCAAAATCTACTTTAAAACGAAAATTTAATAAAACTCTTTATTCAATAAACAGAAATTATTAAAAAAAATTAAAAAATTTCTTCTGGCATTGATGGACCATCGCATATTAAATGTTAAATTACAACCATAAAAATATTTAATATAAATTCTATAAAAACATATTTTATTACATATATTTTAATCAGAGAAGGTAAAAATCAATTTATTTCAACCATTAATAATTAAAAACCATTCAAAATTAGCGTAAATTAATTTGCAATATAATTAACTCTTTAACAATTCTTCATTCAATTTATCATAATATATAAATTTTTCGCAGTTTTAAAATTATATTACAAAAATTGAATTCAGTTAAAAAATATTCATAAACGATATTACATACATATATTTTTCTGTTTCAATTATTTATGTATTAATACATAAAAAATGTAAATAAACACAACATAATTTATATTATGATATTATTTTATATTAATGAATAAAAAATTTATTTACTTATCTACAATTTATTTATTTATACATTTTAAAAATAATTTTTGTACAAAAACATTATAAAATTGTCATTAAAAATTTCATGATTGACCATTTCGTCTCTGAGATTTATTACCAAATCGTTCATCAATTCATGAACTTTATCTATATATAGAATTTTATCTGACCGAACCAAAAACTATAAAATAAAATTTAATTTTATATGTTTATTATTTGAAACAACTTCAATAAAATTTTTAACACAAAAAATTTAATTGAGGACGGATATCATTAAAAGTCATCAAAACAAACACCAAAATTTTAATATGTTTACGATGAGACTAATTTTTTTTTTGATAATGATTTGATGAGACTTGTTAGTTTTAAATTGAAATTTTTGTAAAAGAACCAAATAAATAAACAAATAAAAGGGAAAATAAATGGTCCTTAAAAAGGCAGTTTTTTTTGTGTCTTAAACATCTGCGAAATCATCATCGTAATAATAAAATTTTTAATTCAGAAAACATATAACAGCTAAAATTGAAATCGGTAAAACTCTAAGTATATTTATAAATCCTTTATCACTTTTACTATATTATAGAGAAAGGGGTTGAGTTTAAATCTAAAATTAGCTCATTTTAAATGTACTCATCAACAATTTAAAATCTATGAAATCAGTTTTTGTTGTGTGTTTATCCACTTGAAAGTCAAAAGGACATATCATTTATAATCCTAAAGATGGTCTAAAAATAAAGGGATATCAAAAAAAAATCATTCCACATAAAAATAAAAATATATATTTTAAATTTCAAGGATCTACATATATGCAAGGATCAATAGAAAATATAATATGATGTATATAGGACTACAGACAAGAGAGTGAGAGTTTATTAAGATTGTGTGATGATATCAAAAAAAATTTAATATTTTTATTTTTCTTTGGCTCGAGTCTGATTTAAACTCCACTATCCAAAAATAAAATAAAAAAGTTGACTAAAATTTTTATATATTTTCGTCCAGCTGTGCACTATGGATGAAGTGTCTTTTTTTTGCTGAAGTTTTTCAATGAAAATAATACTCAGCGGGTGTAGTAAAAATATCCTTTATTTAGTTAAGTACCTGCGTTTAGCCACTAAAAAAGTTCTTTTTATTAATTTTTATAGTTCTTTCAGTTTCTTATAGTTTTCGTATTTAAAGGAATAATGAAAAAAAAAACACAAAACTAAATAAAAATATTTTTAAAGAAATAAGAAAGCTCTTAAAAAATTACTAAAGGTTACATAATTGCGAATGAAAGAGCCTTCAAGCAAGGCGTTTATTTGTGGTTCATTGAATTTTCTTATATATACTTATATATGTAAAATTTTAATAATGTCGTTTGTTACCTTTATTTGTTACCACTAAATATCAAGGACAAAAACTATATTATGATGGTTTGTTAGAGTAAATCCTTTTTTTACCAAAATATGTATAAACATAAAATTGAAAATGTTTTGTTTGTGTTATGTATAACCAGATGAGAAGACCTCATAAGGTGATCTTATGGGGCACCAAAATTCACATTACACATCAATGAATTATAATAAAGGATAATTTGAAAAAGGGATTCAAAATATTCAAAATTACCTAACTTCATATATTATTGAATTCAGTATTTTTGTATGGGTTTTGTGGTTGTATATAATATAAATGTCATAAGGATATCTAAATTAGAATCATATAAAAACAAGGATATTTAAGGAGAGGGATTTTTTTTTATATAAAATACGTTTTTTTGAGATGATGGTTAAATGATAATTGAAGTGTTGTTACTCTATTTAATATTATGTAGAATGTATTTATAAAATATGTACAATTTATGCTATTGAATAACATTGATAAAGAAAGATAAATATTTAACAGTCAAATTAACAATTTATTAATTTAATTAACTAAGTTTTAGTTACAAATTTATATATGTACTTTTACATTTATTACATACATATATGATATAATGCCTTACTAAAATTGGTTCTTCAAAAATTATTAAAGCATAGCAGATGACAGTGACATTAATTATTGTAAATTCAATTCATAGCCTATATGCAAGAATTTAGCTGATAGTTTGCTTGTTTCATGTTTCAATTACATATGTTCGAAATTACTAATGGTTTTGTGGATACAGCTGACCTTGTATTGTATGTACTAGTCTTTGCATTATAATTTGAACAAATAGATTTAGGAATTACACTTGACAAACTTAAATTTCTGTCCAAACAAACTTATAAATCACAAAAATTTCCACAGTTTTTAAAATACATCGTCTGATAGTAAAATTCAAAGATAACTTAATGTTGTACAGAATTATCGTTAGAATTATGCTTGGATTACAATGTATCATCGATAAGTTCAGTATCGATTCGTTCAGTAAAGTTGAAATTTGATATCTTCATCAGTTGAGCGGACTCATGGGTGTGATTTAAATTGAATAGAAAGAGTTTGGAATGATTGAATTCTTACGAATCAAAACTGAAGTAAATCTCAACAGAAATAAAATTTGACAGTTTTATAAATTTAAACATTATAAATTATCCGGAATTATATAAATGAAATAAAAATTACATGAACGCCAGAAAAAAGGCGAAAATAAAACAAAATGACAAATTTAATCGATTGTAATTGATAAAAATGTTTTCAGTCTACTTAACCAGTCGAATCGATTCGAAACTGAACTGATCAATACATTGTAGTCCAAGCTTTACAATTTAAATTAAAAATTCTATAACTAAATTGAAAAAACCTGATATACAGACAATTATTAAAATTATAGAAGAAAAAAGTTAATTTTAACAGTAAAATTATTAAATTGCTAATGTTCATTCATATCACACCAATTGTAATTATCCCCAATTTATATCCATTCATTTTTTATAAATCATTTACAAAAAAACAACGAAAAAAAATTTGGAATTTTTCGAACCCTATTAAAATTGTTTTTACATTTTTTTTATTCTTTAAATTTTTTTTTTTTTGGTAAAACTTTTACAAAAGGGCACATAATAATTGGAACGTATTTAAAATGGTTTTTTTTTTTCAATTTCCCTTAAAAGTCATTTGTCCATTTCACTTTGTAGTGACATGGAAAAATTAATGTTTCTAACTATATAATGAAACGAGAAGTAAAAAATTACAAATAAATAGAAAATAGTTAAATAAAAAACACAAGTAAAAAGGATCAAGCAAAAAAAAACTTTACTAAACAGCAGAAAAAAATACTTTAAATATAGGAAAAGTTAAAAAAAATTAAGAAAAAATATCGTCATCGAAATAAGTACAAAAAAAAAGATTCTCGGAAAACTTCTCCTGGAGAACGTGCATGAAAAAATTACAGTGTATTTGAAATGGAATACAAAAAAAGTATCGCATTAATTTTTCACAATTTTACCATCACCGAAACAACAACAACAAAAACTATAGCAACACAGAAAAATAAATATAATTAAAACCTAAGAAGGACTCTTCAAGGATTTGAAAGTCAAAGAAATATAATAAAAAGTGAACTATTTTTTTGTAACGATTTTTTTATTCATTCATTTTAAATATTGTTTTTTTTTTTTTGTTATTAGAAAAGAAAATTTATTTTGACTTTTTTAAAAAAAATATTTTTTTTTAATGTAATATCAATTATTATTCCATCAAGGATTTATAATGATTTTCATATTTTATGAAAGGATCCATTATCATTTTTAATAATTAAATATTTATATCAAAAATATTGTATATTAGTTGCTATCGGATATTTAACCGAATATTCTGAGGTCCGGAAATTGGGTTCAAATAAATGAGTAATCATTTAGAAATATTAGCTAAATTTTTGTGCCGTATTTCCATTTCTAAGCCCCATCTCAATTTTGCACTGAATTTGCTACAAAATAAAAGCGACTTTCGGATTTAAAAAACTTTTAGTCGAATTTTCTGTTTTTTAGTCCGGAATTCCTACTATATTTGGTTCGAATTTCGTTAGGACGAATTTTTCGAAGCGAAATTTGATATATGCAATTCTGTGCTTTTATTCAAATATCATATTATTTTCGAGTCCTTTTAAAATTCTAATGTGTTTGATACATATAAAGTTAATATCCTTTTGAATACATGTTTATAGATATTACAAAATATAGGATACTTTAACTAAGGAATCTTTTAGGCAAACAAAAATTAATCCATCTTAGTCCTTATTCAGAATTGAAAAGAATTATTTATTATCCATGTACATATATATCAGATATAGATTGTATTACTATGGTAAGTAAAGAAATATTATACTTACCACCACTAAGACATTTCTTAAAGCTTTTAATATATCCTGCGTTATAAGGTTTAAAAAAATATTTGTAAGTATTGTGATGGGCAATTGAATTCTTTAACAAATCTGTATCTTTATATATGAAATGAATAGGATTTTAAGGATTTATCTTTGATATTTTGTTTGAATATTTTCACTTGATGTTCTTGGGAGGGAATAATAAAATCTTGATTTTCTTTTATATTTTTTTTGTTGTGAAATAAAGGCGAAACATGTCCTTTTTAATAAACCTGTTTGAACAGAGTATAGTAAATCAATATAGGATTTTATATTTATTTCAATTTTAAAAACTTTGTACTATAAGAATTAACCACCCATTGTGCTGTATTTGTAAATTTCTATTTATTTTTATATATATAGGGAAAATAAAAGTAAAATGGACGAAATTGATGAAAATTGTTTTAAAAGATTTAATATAAAAAAAAAATTATAAGGAAATTGAATATTTATTTTGATCTAATATAAAATGTATAGTTTTCTTGTTGTATATAGTTGTGTCAATAATTTAGGTTTAAATATATTACATATATATAATTTTAGTTTCAAGGATAATGCGTATTTCTATTCAGAATATTCACTAAACAAAATCTTAAATTTTTGATATAAGTTTCTTAGTTTCTATTTTTTACATACAAAATAAATAAAAATAATTGGGTTTGTTGAAATTAATATTATTCAGTACAAAATTTCACGAATTTATATAATTTTAAAATATTGCCCTTAAAAATTTAAATCAATATATATTCAGTATATTTATATACTGTTCAATCTAAATTGGAGAGTATGATGGCTGTCAAAAAGGGTTCATTCATATACATATATGATTCACACATTTTGTATTGCAGCGAACACAATATCCTTCACAAAGCAGTCTTGTAAATCCTTTATTTATTGTTGTTTTAACTATTACTTTCTCATTTATTTCTTGTTAACCATTCATTTTTTGTTCTTTATTTAAAACAATTTCAATTTAGAAAACGAAATCCACGATAGTCTTTCTTTCAGTTAAATATCGCATTCGTATACTGAAATGTTGAACTGGCAATTAAGTATTTCCCAAGCTTGTACGTTTCAGTATAATTGAACGATCATACCACAATATAGTTGGAATTGATTTGTATTTGTATTTGTATTGTATAGTTCGATGTTCACAACAGTTGAATTTACAAAAGTCTATAATTTCCAAGTTATATAAATATTTGCTTAAAAAAAACTTTCTAGAAAGTTTTTATGTACAGTGTTTTTTTCTTCTTTTTTGTATATCACAAGCAAAAACAGACAAAATCTACACTTTAAGAATAATAAAAGATTGGCACCAGATAGAACAAAGTATCATAAATTTTGTCAATGAAATGAAGGTTGAGAAAGTACACAAATATAAAAAGATATTGAAAATAGAATATATAAAAATAATATATATTTTTTTTCTATATTGAATTTATGTAGCATATTTTTTAAAAACTAAAAAATTCTGTGCTAATTAATTTCGTTGTGGATATATACCGCATATTGGCAGCGCCTGAAGTAAATAAAGACATTATGTAGTAAGAAATTTAATGTGGGTTTGAGTAATAAAATTATGTGGAAGACTGGATCCTGGTTGTATTGATCCAATATTAGAAAATCTTATGATTATATAATAAGATGAATTATTAATCTAAGAAATTATTTTATTTCTATAAAATTTGAAATAATTAAACATAAATATCAACATTATACAACATATTTATTAACGTGTTAACAACTGGTCAAGTTGTATATAGTTTGTGGGAAAGTTTACAGCACGGTGACGTTTTCTGACGTTTTATGCAAAAATATAAATGCTTTTTTTACATGTTTATGTTATCAATATTTTTTAAAATATAATTAAAAATTATATTAAATTATAATTTTCACCCAACTTTTTTTTAAAATATTTTACACTAACTTTTTTATACATTTGAAATTTTTTTTATATCGTAGCAGATATTTGACATTACAATTACAACCAATTTGAAATGTGTGTAGTTAGTTATACATGATTTAATGTGTGAGCAGCATTACAAATTACAAAATACAGCTTGATTGGCCACTACATCGTTTGACTTTGACTTATGAATGGGATGGATTCAGGGCAAGCAAAAACCCCACTAGAACATCCCCTGTCTTTCGTTGAAGCGGATACATACTATCACTCGCGTCTATGATGTGAGCCATTATTGCCATGAAATTAATTCTTTTTGTATAAACATAATACATTTTTCAATATTTCATATATACAAACTCCTTAATTTAAATAATTTTATCTTAAATTGACTGTTGCCATCGATTCAAACAAATTATTTAATATAAAAAAATAAAAATTTTGGCTTTAGTTAAAGATAATTTCGAAAATTACAACATTTTTAGTTAAATCATTGAATTTTTTAAACATTTTTTATCACTTTAATGACTTTTCAAATAATTTTATTTTTAAAAATACAAATACTTTCAATCTAGTCCAATAAATGATGTCCTTTTACAATAGACTTAACAAATTGACTCTTGGTCTATAAAAGATTTTCTTTAATATCATTTTTTATATTTTTGTTTTTGTCGGAAATTTTTAATTAAATTTTTTATATACTAAAAAAAAATAATAATTTTTTTTTATAACATACAATTTTGAAGTATAAATTTTAATAATTTACTTTTCTTTGTACTTTTTTTTTATAATATTTTTTTCATATTTTTTTTACAAATTAGCCAAACAAATATTAAAATTTAAATATCTTGAAGTAAAAAAAAATGAACTAATATAATTTAATGTTATTTGAAGTAGAAATTTTCTTTGAGGAAAATAATTATCTTAAATATAATATAAATATAATTTTTTTATAGGAAGTAGAAAATTGTAGGCAGTATATATCCACATATTCACAAAATGAAATCCTCTTATGATCCTCAAATAATAAAAAAAAAAATTAAATTTGATATTTATTATTAAATGCTAAATCCAAGTTATGGGGTTAATAAGAAGAACAGATATTAATGAAAAATGTTATTCTAATAATAATTTAAAAATAAATAAATTCTTTTGGTAAGTTTCCGTAGCAGACATCGGATTACTGCCGATTGCTGTGTCCTCATCTTTTCAATTAAGAACAAAATTGAAGGTGACACAAAGGAGAGTAGATCCGATATGGGCTAAAATGGACTTATGTCAAATAGCTAAGTACACTTACACAGGTAATTATTAAAAATCCAAACCAACCAAGTTGTATAATGTATGGGCAGCACTGCAAGATACTGGTTGATTGGCAACTACGTCGTTTGCTCAGACTTATCCCTGGATGGAACCTGTACTAAATATGACAATTATCTAAGACTAGTGATTGCTATCCTAATGAGTAACTATTAGATTGAGGTTGAGATTTGTAAATGATACCCAAAAAACTTTTCTGTAAGTAAAGACATAGAGCATATCCCATCAAGAGCGTTGAATAAACTGCGAAAACTTGCAGGTGATCCGTTTTTCAAGTACTATGAACAAGGATAAAACATGAATGAATTGAAATATCCGTCGTTCAATTTTACTGTAAAGCTTATTTAAGCAATTTGATATTAGTTATTCCAACTGATAACTATAAATGAAGAGAATAGCATTATATTTAATAGAGATAAATTACATAACCCAGAGTAATGTTACATCTATTTATATTTTACCACAATGAGTTTACTTTAAATTACGATTACAATAAATATATCGCAGATATTAAGTTATCACAAAACTCTTGCTGAGTATGTACAGTGACTTACCATAGTAACTGAAGTAAACTGCGGAAACTATGAAATTATAATTCGATAATTTGGAGGGAGGAGATGGCGAGAATCCCATAATTGTTATCCTCACATTCTTGAAGTGAACGACCTGGATTAAGTACGTTAGGGTACAGTGTTGTTTCTAAAATAAGATAGTTAAATCATATACAACGACATCATTATTTTAAAAGTAATTTGTAGTTGAAAATTTTAATTACAAATTAATTAAACTGATAGTTACGTAATTGCAATATAAGTAAAGTAGGAAAATGTATTTTGTACTTAAATACAATAAATTAATACAGTACATTAATGTAAAAAGTTATTAGTACTTCAAGAAAGTACCATGATCACTAGTAATTATTTATAAGTAATTTAAATTCATTAAAATCTTTTTTTCTTCAGGGAGTTGTGAAGTAAATATAAAACATAAAAAAAAATTAACTGAGTCGAAATTGTAAAAAATATAATTTAAATATATAAATCTGAATTCACTGTCAATTACACCAAAATTCTTCAAGATACAAAATATGCTAACAATTATGGTAGACCTACTTTTCAGCGATTTTCATCTTTTTTAAATATGAATATTCATAATGGAATTCCCTGATTAAAACCGAAATTATTTTTTTTCTTTTAAAAATATATTTTCAAAAAGGCATCAAAGCATAAATTTTAATGTTTATTTATTGATCGAATTTCATTGAAAAGTTTGCTTTGTGGTTAAAGTTAAAGCATTATTAAAACATGAGAAAAAGCAAAATAAATAAAATCAAAAAAAAAATATTTCGTTTTTCCTCTTTTTTGTAAATGATTTTCTATGCGGTTAACGAAAAATAAAATAAATACGCGATTCCTTTGTGGATCATTCCAATATAAATTTCCAATTCAATAATCAGAAATTGTTACAAAATTGGAGGCTGAAATTCTAAAATAATAATAATAAAAACCAGTTCAAAAAGCAATATCAAAGTTCAAAATTGGATATATATGTTGAGTTATATACGAAAAAGCAAAAAGGATGTTTAATTTAAATACTATATCTATTTTTTTTAAAGGACTTCTATTTATATATTGGTAAAATTTTTGAAAAGAAACTTTTAACTGTGTGATGATTTCAAATTTCGCGAAAGGAGAATTTTTCAAATATAATGTTAACATCACAACTTCAAAGGATTTTAGCATATAAATATAGAAGGATATGAAAATTATATAGAAATATTTTCGATAAATTTTTTTAGATAGTATTGTAAAATCAAAGTAGAGAGAATATATGTAAACTAAATTATTGTAAGGATTTAGTCTAAATATGATTTTTATAAAGTAGTAAATAATTAAATGAAATTTATGCACTGATTTTCAAGATATTAAAATTATTTCTGTATAAATATGTATTGAAAGATATGATTATCTTAGATTTTTTGGAGAGAGATTTAATTAAAGAATATCCTGAAAATTTCATTATAGTTAGTATGTTAGTATATAAATATGTAGTTGGATATATAAATAAAAATATTTTTTCTATAAAATAATACCAGCCAAAATTGTTTCTTCATAAAAGTATATAATAAAAAATAAAATACATTTTTATGCTCACTGGAAAGATTTTGTTGTTGTTATTATTATATTAAAAGTCCTGTCTGTCTACGCTGATAGATGAGCATAGAAAAAGGAATTTTTTTTTTTCGAGTGATGGAGGACTTATATAGATATGGTAAAGCTGATTTTATTTTCATATCGTAAAGAATTTTCTAATATTTTTTTTATTTAGTATCCCTTTTGTAAAATGCTTAAAAGGAACATTGTTAAATTTTTGTAATGTAACTAAGGAGTTTTATAAAAGAAAAATAATGAAAATTAAAAGTTTAATATTCTTTGAAATAAAAATGTAATTTGTTATTTATTAACTAAAATAATTATAGTAAATCATGCAGTGGGACCCCATTATAACTGGTTGCAAAATATAAAAATAAAAAAAAAATACTGTATATTTTTTTTACATACTAAAACAACAAGGATAAATGAGCTTTTTTTAATATTTTCCAAGCTAAACTACCACTTAACTTGGAAATAATGTTTTCTATTTTGCAACCAAACATAGCATTCCGTTATATACCATCCCCAATATATTTTTGTTAAACTCCTGGTGTGTCTTTTTTAGATCGCAATGAGAAACGTAATATACGACTTAGCAATAGCGAGTCGTGAACAAATTTATTTATACATATTTTTCCTGTTTCATCTTTACATTTATTTTTTCAATTTTTGCTCCTTTATTTAAAGCAGAACATATAAAACGAAGAATTATTGAAGGCAGTTATTTTTTATTATATAGATTTTATTTTAGCATTTTATTTGCGTAGAGGTGTACACTAACATTATAGTATTTTATATTTTAGTACATTTTAAATACTTGTAAAAAGTATATACTTATAAATATCACTTTTAATTGGGTATTTATCGAAACCGGGAAAGTTGAATTTGAACAGAATTTTTTTTTTTCCATATATTTTTTGATAGCATTGTTTAAATATAATGATAGATTCAGATTGCTGCTTTAAAGCAACGTATAGCAACGTAATGCAAAGCTATGCAATGCAGAAAATGGGTAAAATTTACATTATTTCCATCCACAGTGCAAAGTGAAGCAAACACGAAATTTATGACAAGCTAAAGTTGGGAAAATTCTGCGTTGCATAGAAGTAGTATTTTGAATTCAGCATAAAATTAACACTTCACTTTAACAATCCACCATAATGTAACATATTTTATTTTTCTAAGTTTTATCGACACATTTAGGATCTAATTTAATAAATTTAAGTAAATACTTTTAGTATAAGTTTTAGTAGAAGTTTTATATTTTAATGAAAGTTGTTTGGATGTAAAATTTATAAAAAAAATAGGTTTTACAAGATTTTTTGTGAAGCATATTATTCAAGTAACCAATCATGGATTTGTAAATATTTTCGAAATTGCAAATATGAGCTTTACAAATATATTCAATGTTGTACTCAATATTAAATTGATGACTTTTTGAATATCATAATTTACCAACATACCCCAAAAATATATCTTCATTTAAAATTTTTCACAGTATGTTCTTTTTGTGAATAATTGTACAAACTAAAAATTTTCATTTCAATTTCAATTTTTTTTATATTCTTGTTTATATTATTTTTTTTTTCGAAATATAAAATTGCATTTGAAGAGGATATGTTTCGCTTGTAGACATTCTTTAATCTCTGGTAAGTAGGATCTTCAGTACAGATAAAAAATATGCATATTTTTTTATTTTGAGAGTTATTTTAAGTATATTTTTTTCCAAAAACAAAAAAGTTATTTAAACATTAAATTGTAAAACCAAAAAAAAAAAAAAACAATATTAACTAATATCATAAACAGAAATTTACAATGTAAAAAATAACTTTATAATATGAAAATTTCTTTTTTTGCAATATATTTTTACCCTATTCGTTATTAATATTGGAAAGGCGTCAAAATTACTTGTTATTTTTCCAAATGATTGTCTCACGGGAAAAATCAGTTATCAGCCCTTGAGATTTCAATATTAGACTTGTCATTATTATAGCCCAATATGCGTTTACACATTATACAGAATTTCACGAAGATTTTATCTCAATGTAAACATAAAGATTTAACTTTCAATAAAATATCATCCGAGTAATAACAAATTTTCTATACTCTCTATTTATATAAGCGAAATATTACAATTTTCCTGCCAAAAAAGATAAATAAGTGAGGACGAACAAAAAAGGACATTTTTATGTTATATTTGTCCAAATAACAATTATAAATGATTTTATTGTTTTTTGTACTTTTTCAGGCATTTTTATTTGAAAAACTATTTGATTGCGCCGAACTTCAAAGTAAACAAAACGTTATTTATATAGAATAATATTGAAAATAACATGGATAAATATCCTTGAATTTCAGCAGTTTTTTTTTCATCGATATTGATGAAAAATTGTGTTTTTATATTTTTGTTATATTTTTCTGCAATAGGAGATTTTTGTTGTTGACATCGATTGAATACGTAAAAATATAAATTATTTGCCAACATTTTTATTTTTCAGGGATAAACAAAATTTATTATATATTTTTAATTTTATATAGATATATAACGAAAATGTCTAAATTTATATTTATTATTTTAACTGTGATTATATATTTTGTTATAATATGCAATAAATATACTGAAAAATATTTAAAAACCGATACGACGTCGTCTACCTAAGAGTTTCATAAATTATTTAATTATTTATTTTGATATGTTTAGTTCGAAATTCCAAAGAAAAGTTGTAATTTAATTTTAGGTTACCAGCAATTTACAATTCTACAATATTCAGATCTTTTATAACCGATTTTACATTACAGTATAATGTACTATTTTACATTACAGTATAACAGATTTTACATTAGCAGCCAAGAAGTAGCAACACCACTAATTATATAAATTAAAATTATTTTGAAATGATAGTA
This sequence comes from Rhamphomyia laevipes, assembly GCA_963920725.1. Taxonomy (NCBI): domain Eukaryota; kingdom Metazoa; phylum Arthropoda; class Insecta; order Diptera; family Empididae; genus Rhamphomyia; species Rhamphomyia laevipes. The sequence goes on from OY987255.1 coordinate 23,759,862, forward strand.
ATTTTGAAGAACTCGTAACGGTTAAACACGAGTACATACAACATACAATACAGTTAATTAATTTTCATTTACCTTGTATGTGTTTCGAACTTGTTAGGTCTTTTGTATACAGTATCCAATACAGTAACAGCGCATTAACAGAGGAGTTTAGCACACTTACATTTGGAATGTACGTTACAAAATGTTTACAATGCTGTTATAAAAAAAAAAAATTATTAATTTAATTTTTTATACCAATTCACAAACAAATTGTACATAATTGCGCTGGTACTGGTACGGTTCTATACTGAGAGCCAAAGAATTGCTATTGTACTGTACTGTACAGGACTTATTATGTAATACTCACTGTACTAATACTGTATTTGTACAAAGCTAAACATTACTAAAGTGATCATACAGCATTGCGCTATTACTAGTACTGATTATGCATTGCTACTGCAACGTACTCATATGCACATAACTGCTACTGTATTTGAATTCAATTACATTACATTAATAGTGCATACTTAATACAAGTAACAGGTTTGTATAAGTATATTATCAGTACAATTAGTACTACACATTAAGTTTTGATATTTTACATTAATTTAAATTCCTATTCCCTATTAAATTAAAAATTATTTCTATTATTGTGAAACTAAATTCCATTTTAGATTTTAGATTATCGTATATCTAATGAATATTTGTCTGCATTAAAGAAACAATTTAGTTTTATTATTATTTTTATACAAAAATATCTAAATTCTTATTATTTTAATATGTTATTTCCTATAATATTATAACTTTTAAAGGACTTTTCACAACGTATTCATTAATTTACTGCCCTTAACTATACTAAATTCAAAAAGATAAAATTCTCATATTACAATTTTACAAATTTATTATACATAATTTATAGGAAGTCATTCGTTCATCAAAAATGGAAATTTTATTTTATATATCCTTTTACCACCTGTGGATATTTTAATAATATAGTTTAAATTTATATTGCCTGCCAACTATAAAGGATTATATCACTTTATTAAATAGTACCTTTAAATTTACTAAATAAAAAAATTTACTCAATAAACAAAACCAGGGCTAATAATTACAATTGATTTTTAATACAGATAATTTCAATGAAACGTTTACAAGGAAGTTAGAATCCTTTAATATATTAGGTAACTATAGTCAGTGAATTATTTTTCTCATATCAATCCGCGTGAGATTCTCTCTATAATATTCATTTAAGGGTGGGTTTTTATATAAAGGGATTTTTTGTTTTTTGAAATTTTGAATATTTTTATGTTTTATTTACTCAAAATATTGACACGAGTCTTTTTTTTAGATTTCTGATGAAATTCAGTTTCAAACAGATAGTAAAGTAAAGTAACAAAATATGGTCACGTGTCTATAAAGAATGTAGGTACTTTTTTTTATAATAATATTACTTTTAATAGCCGCTGGTACAGATTTCAACTTGTTAGCTTTGAATTTGTATCAATCAAAATTATTTTGCAGTGATTTAAATCGCCAGGGTAAATACATAGTTTTAGTTTCTATGTTGTTGTTTTTTTGGTATTTGAATTGGAAATCACTTATGGACACTTGTTCCTTGTTATGAAAAAACATTGAGATGTTTTTTTTTTATTTGAAATTGCTAAGTAGAATCACGTGTCATATGTAAGTGATATTATTATTTATATGCAGAATAAAATAAATTAAAATTAAGTAAATGATAAATTTATTCATTTGGAAATTTTTTTTTAGAAAATTGTAGATTATTTTATGTAAAAAATTAAAAGCAATTTAAACTCAAATTAATGATATACTATAGAATTAAAACGTTTTTAACGGGCAGAATTTCATGTTTGCGTATTAGTAGATTTGTGGGTACCATTAGAGAAATTTTGTTAAATAAATACTTAAATGTAGAACTTAATTCTAATCCCAATAAATAAAATAAATCTAATATTTAATGAATTTTTCCTATAGTTAATAATTACCCAATATGCATAAAAAAATTGCTAAACATAAATTTCTTTAGTTTATTTCTTATAAGTAGAGTAAAAATTCTGTTAAGATTAAAAAAAAAAACAAAGTAAGTTTAAGTACAATAATTCTATGTGCCCGAAAACTATGAAGTTTATATAATCTTCAAATCTTTTAATTTGGCAAGATACAAACTCAACGACTGCAACATATCGAAAAATGTAACAAGAAAAATCATCAACAATTTCTGTTTAAAAGAAAAGCTTGTCATTAATTTTGTATCTTGTTACAGAGAATGAAAATATTACACACACACACAACATAATGAAAAAAATAAATATAAAAATCCTAAAGGACTAAGAAAAAGAATTATGTTGAAAAAAAAAAAACAAGAAAACAAATTGTTATAAAAAAATATATATTGCCTTGTTCGATGGAATAATAAGAACCTGAAGAATTCGAAGAATGCCAGAGCTCAGTGCTGAGGGTGATTTCCATATTACTAGAATATTTTCTTTTAATTTTTTTTTATATTTGTATGTTGTGTTGAACAGTGAACATAAAATATAGCATGGATATATGAGCAAAAAAATAAATAAAAGGGTCTGCGTTTTATACGCAATGGATTTCTATACAGCATCCAAATAAATATTTATGGGGAAATGTACGCTATTCAATATAGAAAGAATTTTTTTTTAGTGGATTCACTAAAAATATAGATAAACGTCGAAGTGCTCATACAATTTTTGTATTTCCTTGTTTTTTTTTTTTTTTTTTTTTGAAATATACAAACAAAATCCTTACAACAAAAAAAATATTCGGCATTTCAGTTGATAGTAGAGGTCCTCTCTATGATAAGTTCTATATGATGATGGGGTGATGGTTAATATTTCAACAAAAAAAATATTAGAAACAATACAGAAAAATTCAATGTTGGAAAAAAAAAACCTGACTGATGCCAATAATATATTTAGGAATATTTAAATTTATTCCCTATTATATTTAAATTTGTGTTCATATTGTACGATACGTTGTTCTTTATGTACCTATAGTTACACACTTTATGTAAATAATTTATTGAAAAGAAAATGGTAATTGTTTGGAGGCATAACCCCCGATTAAATCAAATTTTCGCCAATTCAATGATTTTGTTCATATTATATTTAACAAATATTCAATTGTAATATGATGTAAATGTTTGATAAAAAAAAAAGGAAAAATATTTTTGTTTGTGCTTGGACGCCTGAAGGATATTCTTTTCAAAGTTCTATATTAAAAGCCATTTTTTTTATTCAGAGATAAAATAAAAATTATATTATGCAAACCTTAATGAAATTTTTGTAGGTAATGTATTGGTAGTCATATTAAGGCTATTTTTGTATTTCAATAAAAAGAAAAGTAAAGCAAGAAATTATAATTGAAAAAAGTATTTGTTAATTGAAATCGTATTAATTATCACGTCAACATATTATGTAATTGAACACACCATAAATATTTTAACAATATTTGAAGAAGATCTTCATTTTTTAAAAATGGAAAGCTAATCATAAGTACTAGAGCTTTTAAAATGCTTGCCATGCATTAATGAATTGCTGTCAGGCTACTGAAAAGTTAAAGCTGAATATACGAAGAAATAGCGGAACATATTTAATACGACAGCAAAAGTATTACCCGAAAAAGAGAACGTGATTCAAGGATAGAAATGATAAACACATCCGTCCGGAACAATCTGAACTTCAACAAGGCAGTGGATCTACATACTATAGCTTACAATATAATATTATCTTCAAACTATGTACCGTATATAACAAAATAAAGTTTATATCTAAAATAGATAAGCTCACAGTCGTTATATTTATTCGAATAAGAAAAAGGAACTAATTTCAAATACAATTTATTAATTTCGAATATAAAAATAAGTTCCTTCCATCCTTCCAAGTATTTTACTAAGAAAATGATTAAGAAAATTAAAAAAATTAAACATTCAAACTCTGTATGTAATTAACATATATAACAACTTAAATTAAATTTTGTTACTGATTATTTAATACACGGTGGACTATAACTAACCAAAGCGTTAACAAATTTATTAATTTTTTGATTTACTGTATATATACTTTTATTAATTTTAATTTATGTTTTATATAATAATAAACACAATTAAATATTTTGTTAACTAAATAAGAAAAATAATGTCACTTAATGAGCACTATTATCGGTTTTGCAATGTTGGGCACATTTAAAACATTTTCCATGACATTGTTCAAAGTTTCTGGCTGCATCGCTTGAATTTCTGTTTCAAATAATGTCACCTTAAAAGTAACATTGTGACTCGGAAAGTATGACTGATGGCTTCATTCTGCTGAAACTACATTTCGGGTGTGTTCTCAACAACAGGACCTAAAAAAATTCAATCATAAACTGATACTCCTCTCCAGTAATACCGTTACTGCACTTCTATCTTTATTTTTGTACAAAAACGACCAAATGATCAGCTCGGTTGTAATTCCACACCAAACTTTATATCTAACAGGATGCGATGGTAGTTTGTGTATCATGGCTTTTGTATTTTCGGAACCGCTAAACCTCTTGTACTGCTTATAAACAAAACCATTTAACTGAAAATAAGATTCATCAGATGTTGAATAAAGCCATTTTCATTTCTGGCCAACTCTTGAATGGTTATTAAGGTAACATTATTTTTAATACTTAGTTAAAAATAAATTTATTTTCTATATTTTTTAAAATAAAACAAAATTAAATTAAAAAAAAACTAAATAATCAAAAAGTTATTAAATTGAGTTATGTCTCACCCTTAATGTTATACATTGGCAAAACTATTTTTCCATTACATCAAAAATGTACAATTATTTTAAGCAAAATTTCAATAAACATCTACCAAAAATCAATATTTGTTAATATTATCATTCAAATTTAATACATTTAAATTAAAATTACTTTTACCCAAAACAAGAAACATATCGAATGTATTTTAAGAAGGATATTTATACAGAATATTGTATGTAACATTCTGGGAAATATTAATTATATAAAGGAAATGTGTAATTTCTTTATATTATACTTTAGAAATCGAAAAATATTTCTTGACTTTTTCAAAACCACTAGAACCACAAAAATAAAAATAAAAACATTAAACTTTTGCATATTATATATAAATATAAACAAATTACATATAGAGCAAAAAGGATATCAATTTTTCTTAACATATTTTCATTGTAAAGAAAAAAAAGAAATTTTATTTAAAGAGTAAACGGAAACCACAAGAAAGGAACTTCAAACATATTGGCTTAACAAAAAGTCTTTAAGTTTTATATTTTTGCCAAATTTTTAGTATACATATTTAAACAAAACAAAAAGCATAAGTTTCCCTATAACAAAAGGAATACAAAACATCATCATTTTATGTAAAAGTTTTATTTTATTTTATTTTTTTTCCAAGTTAAACAAAAACATTTTAAAGAAAATATAAAGAAAACGTTTACAAGAAACAAACTGAAAATAGGAAGGTAAAATAAGAAAAACCCTAAAAAAAAAAAATATATAAAATCGAAAGGATCATTTTTTTTTTTTTGAAAAATAACATAAAATTCCATATGCAGCAATATAGCAGCAACAAGAAAATTCTCTAATTTCCTTTCGGTATTTTTCGTGTTTATTATTACATGGTATTTTATTGAAGAAAACATATGGAAAATGAATTTTGAAAGAAAAATTTGGAAATTTCTTATAATAGGGTCACATGGAAGTTGGAAAATATTGTTTTGTTTTATTTTTCAGGAAAATTGTGAAAAATATGACGACATATTTTTTTACTTCTAATATATTTTTCACAAAATTTATAATATTTGAGAATCTAATTTACATTTTGTTAATAAGGTCCAACGCCACTGACAAAAATATCACATGTATAGGTTCGTTGTACACTTACATCGATAAAATTTCCTTATAGTTCATCGACTAAACCTACTTCCTTAATGAATTAGATTTAAGTTTGAGTGTACAATTACAAAGAATTATTTCTTATAATTTGATGAACTGTTTCGCTGCCGAACAGATTGGGTTGTAAAAACTAATGGTGTCATGAAAATTATATAGTATCTGTTATTTCCATTGTTTACCTTAATATGAAAAGTTATGTCGAAAGAATTATTATTTGAACAACCCACAAGTTTTGTATAAATTTAAGATTTTTTTTTCAAGAAAACATAATATATAATGTGTAAAAAAGTATGCTAAATTGAGAATATCCGTTTTTCCTTAAATATCCAATAAAAATAAAATTATATACAAAATTTCAAACAGGAAGGAAAAATATTCTTGTTAAATCCCTTTATTGTTTTTGTTAAATTGTTTATTCAATTGACTTTTGCTTAATTTATTTATACATAAAATATAGAGATAGACAATTAACAAGATCTATTTTAAATTTTTCTCACAGTTATAATATATAAATCGAATATCAAATAAAAATAAAAATAAAAAGGACACTATATAAAATATAACTCCAAAGAATAAAACAAAATCATCAAATAACAATCAAAATCATAATAATAATATAAATATACAGATATCCTTTAACTAATCCTCCAACTACCGCTAAATGATCTGTCGGTTACCATAGGCTAATCCCAGTGTATCCGAAATTGCACGTGTCAGTTGTCCTTTCTATATACATTTATAAATATTTTAACAAGCGAAAATATTAAAAGTTATATATTTGAAGGGCGTATATAGGACCCTTTTTTACTTTCTATAGCTATAGTGTTAAATATTGTTATGCGCTATGATCGTTCAATACGTTTTCTTCAGGAAATTGCTCTATATAAAAATTGTATATATTTCATGCGGTGAAATAGTTCATAAAATTGAAATTATGTGTTTAGCTCCCTTGTTTTTGTTTCGTATGACACCCTTTCGAACAAATTTTGCGTATATAATTTATTTACAATATAAATAAATACACTGTTAAGAATTTAATTTAGTTTTAATAATTTATTATCAGTCTGCCACGTAAATTACTTTCTACTCGGATGTAATTCCTTGCAAGAATTACTTGAAAATTATTTTCAAGCATTTATATTTCCTTATTAATTGCATTTTATTTATTGTTACAGACCAGCGAGGATCTAAAATATATTCGAAAAAGAAATTTTTTACATAATTTTGACATTATTTAATTCTGGAATTATTGTACAGATCTAAAGTTGAAATGTCAAATTAATAGTAAAAGTTCTGGATAATTTTTATTTAAAATTCTAAATTATATTCATAATTGGAAAATGTTGATCCAAGTAAATTATTATCGACCGTAAAATATTTACATCTGTTTTAGTTCAAATATTATCGAGGGACTTGCAGATTTAAAAAACGTTCAGGCTATCAAATGCTTAAAGAATAAAATCTTCCATTCTAATATTATCGGCACAATTGGTTGCTGTATGGTAAACATGTACATTTTTTAACTGCTTTAAATTAGGCTTAAGGTAAGGAAACGTCCATCGCTCCTAATCATTGCAGATATATAGTTGATTGTGATATCCTTTTTCATCATATGTCAAGAATTAAATCGTACCGTCGATGAAACAATCCAGATGTTTTTGTGACAGCCGCCATGCTTCTGCAAAGCAATAATGTAACTTTTGAGGTGTTGAAGTTTCATAGCATCACAGCTAAGCTACATAGTATGTGCATTTCAAAATTTCATCTTCGTATTGAACCGTCGGTTCACTGATCATCTCACTTTGGGTTGGTTCTTTTTAAGATAAGCAAGCCCACTGTAATTTGGCTTTTTTCGTATTCATTTAAAGGCTTTGTTGATCGATTTTTTTATAATCCAGGAATACATTGATGGTCCGGTATGTATAACTCTATTCATGTTTAATGTTACAAATATTTTTTTTAAAATAAATTTTACAGTGTTTCTTAATATTTTCCGAAACAATTTAGTTGTGAATATTATTACACAAACCCCATTTTCATATTTTTCAATATCTTTAGTGAAAATTATTCGGTTCAAATTGTTTTAAATTTATTTATGTACATTTATATAAATATATACATAAAAAATATGTCTCTTTCTTATACATTGAAAATCTTTCTAATATAATAAAATTCTATATCCTTTGGGCATATTGTTTTTAAAACCTTTTGGCTTATTGTATTTAATATAGTAAATATAGATCTAAGGTAAATATCTCAATCGTTTGTTGAATGTTTACATTTTACTGCCAACACGTGACTTTTTTTATGTTGTTTAAAATATTTTGAAACAAGGATAATTTTATTTTTATATAAAAATATTTTATGGAAAAAGAATAAGAGATGACAAAAATTAAATTTTCACAAATTTTGAATACATAATATTAGTTTTAAGAAGTAAATATTTTAATGGAAAAACTTTTAGACTTTTTATAGTAAAATGCATTCTGAAGTTTCGGGAATATAAAAATTATATTAATATCTAAACACCTACAAACCATTGAGCTGTCAGCAGATCAGGTGTTTAGGTTCTGTCAACACGAGTAGAAACTACGGAACACATAATAATATGGTTATGTAAGGCGTTGATGTCTAGACGGCTTCGACATCTCGAAGGGGTTGTCTTTAAAGCAGCTATACTGTTTCATCAACATAGTACGTGATTGGTCAGTTACGAATAATTAGAAGGGATATCATAATTAATCAAATAGCTGCAATGATTAAAACTTTATGGCCCACCATTACTCTAAACCTAAACCTCGAAAACCTATTCGAATTGGTTTCAGTTTCATCAGAAAATGAACAACATATTAAAATAAAATATATAGTATTTTTTTATTAATATTTTGTTAATAAAAATGCAATATTTACAAACTCGCGGCTATTTTCTGGTAAATTAAATATTAAACATTACAATGTCACGTGCTATAAACTTTTGGCACGTGGCGTTAAAATGAATGTGCATCAGCGAAAAAAATATATAAGAATTTTTCCATTTTTTTGTTGTTCATATCTCACACTTTATACATATTTATTTATTGTATTATACGAGAAGGTATTGCAATATTTACTAAAGTATTTAGCACACGTGATAGGTCTATTAACAAATTGCCAAGATAAATGATAAAATTTATATTAAAAAGAAGGGAAATAATTACAATTTAAATTTTTATTTATAATAAAATCTAATTGTAAAGAACTTAATTAACTATATATGTACCTGTACAATTCAAACAATAGTTAGATTAGACTGGCTCTCCACCAGATCTTAAATATATATTGTGTCTACCCTGTTTGTTTAGAGTCGGTCGATACAAAAGCTTCTCTATAAGCTCTGAACCTTCCTGATGTAGAATTTAGAAACTCTTTGAGTAGTTACAAACCCATTAATAAGGTATCTAAGACTTTTCCCGGAGAAATGCCATAACATTCACTGATAATTTTATACTGAGCTGTTTCATTGACAGTAACAAATTTCTAATTTCCAATTTCAGATAATATTTAACTAGTAATTACACGGAACTCGGTTTTACTCAAATTAAATAGTCTATTAACATGAAAGTATCAAAATTTCACTTTGTGGACAAAGGATCACAAAGCTATATAAACAACTAAAACTGATATTACAAATTTGAAACTATTTTGCGAAAATGATCAGATAAAAATAATACAAGAAAAATATACACTTTTCTTTGGAGTTCAAATTAATAGAAATTAATTATTGCTGTGTTTAATTTAATAATTTCTATTAGGACATCAGTCTACAATAATTGTCATAGTATAAATGTATTACGATATTTTCCAGTTTTTCTGAATTTTCCAATCAAATTATTAATAAAAATTCTAAATATTTTCATTTTATTATATCTTTTAAATTGACACCTGTTTGCAAATCATGATTTTTGATTGAAATATTTCATCAGTTAAATATATCCTTGATTATCAAATAACAATTTATCATTATTTACATTAATTCCCGCCCAAAAAAAAATTATCATATGTTAACTGTATACAATGACATATCAATTTCATATTATATATTAATATAAAAAATCCCGTTCCTCAATAACAAAACTACTGTTTCCTTTTGATCCTTTTGCAACACCCCATACAACTCATCCCTATAAACAAGTACAAACCAGTTTAGGGAACAGTAACTTCTCTGAAAACGATGACATATCATATTTTGCAATTTAAACATTTTTTTTTTACTCATTTTTCTGATATCCTGAATTTTTCATTTTTTTTTGTGATATGTGACACTTGTTTCTTATTACTTCGTTGTTGTTTTTATATTCTTAAAAAATTTCCTTTTTTCCATTTTTTTTTTTAAATATTCTAATTTTATTCAACAATTCATATTTCATTTCTCAATTTATATAAAAGATAACAAAAAAAAATATACATTTAATTTAAATTCAATAAAATTCATTTTAATTTTGAAACTCAATTTGTTTAGGTGAAATTAAAAACCAACCTACAAATTACAAGGATCAAATTAATGCAATATTTATAAAGAAAATTTCAATTTGCACATATATTAAAAATTTTCATTTTAAGGATATTCAAATTACCACTCCAAATATACAAAATCTGCTTCATTTTCCTTCAACATAGTAAGCTAAATTCTTAAACTTTAATTGTATACTTTTTTTTATTTTAATAATTTTTTGATTTTATATCCTGGATGATTCTAAGCTTTGGTTTTCCTTTATACCCTTAACTACATTTAAGATTGGAAATATATTTTTTAATTAAAACCCAGAAAAAAAATTATGCCAGTCACTTGGTTTCAGAGATCCTTTAGAGATGTCCATTCTGATATTGCTATAAAGACGATGATTATTTGAAAAAAAAAGTCAGCTATAACGTAATTTTATAACCAGTGGTTAGAGGTTTTGGTAGATTTTATATTTTTAATTTGGATACAAATATTTTTTTTTTTTTTTTTGGTAAATAAAATTTAAGTAGATACCGAATTTTTAATCGTGTCTTTTTTTGTGAAAAGTAAAAAAAAAAATATTTTAATATAATTTTTCTTTTATTTTCCCATTCTAATGAATATTCAAAAGTACCGCGAAATATGTCACTGTGATAAGGATATTTAAAATTCAAAAAATAAAATGGGAAGCCTAAAACTAAAAATTAATTTCACCCATTCTATTTTTTTATGACTTAACGTAGATGTAGGAAATATTGGTTTAGACATTGAAGATAAATAATAAGACCAAGAATGTAACGTTTCAAATAATATTTTAAACCGAATCGTGACTACATGAGATATTAAGGTATTTCATAGTATTTGAAAAACTATTCAGAAAGTTATCAATATAAGCTGCATGAAAAAGATATTAAAGATTGTTAATAGTTTCCTATCTACTTTATATCGAAAGTGATTCTTTGTATGAACAGATCCACAAATTGTATTTATAAAAAACCAGAATTCCATTTTTTTAGTAAACGTTAAATTATTTGTAAATTTCATGATATAATTATTTCGCACCTTCTACAACAGCAGCTGGTTGTGTTTACGGTTAAACTATTTGTATTTGATTTGGATTTTTTGTTGGAAGACCTGTACTTTGTCCAATTCTATTATTATTATTACTGCCGCAATTGTTATTGTAATTATTTGGCCGGTATCCTCGATTATATCCATTATATTATGGTTAATATTACGATTGTAATAACCACCTCTACCACGATAATTTCCGCGTCTTGTTGACGTCTTGTTGATAGTTTTTCTATCAATATACTGGCAATTATGGTAAAAAACACAATTTTATTAAATATTATTATAAAAATATGTATAAAATTATAATATAAACTAGATTTACATATAAGAGTAACTTATATAGTGGCAATATTTTCAATTATACCTTATTCCCCTTAACAAACAATTCAATATAAAAATTCTAAATTAAAATTCAAGTCAAAATGCTTTTATAAAATGCAAATTAGATAAAAGGTTTCTTTACAGATGCTATTTTTAATTGTTAAAAAAGATAATGTCCTTTATATATGACTCCATCATTTTTTTATTTAAAGAATTAAATTCATAGTACTTAGAACTTTTTATATCAATTGCTTCAGTTAAATACATATATTTTTAATAAAATCGTTTGGAAAATATACTTTCAATTTTTCATAATACATATTGAGTTTTAGAATGAAATATTTTCAGCCACTTTTGTACTTTAGTACAAAATGCCTTAATGTTTCTTTTTATCCACCTGTCCATCTATCATCGTTTTTTATTGATTCAGGATAGTTAAAAACAATATTCGATAGTTAATTTTGGTCACAGAATATTTGTATTCTACGGACGTAAGTCCCCAAAATGTTTTATTTTTTTGTGAAAAATTAAACATTTTTCAATCAAATTTTGGTGAAATAAGCACAGGTGGTGTGCTTGTTATGAACTACGTCATCGACAGTCAGAAGCCAATCCACCCCGCTTACTTTACATTTACAGAATAAATGCTCTTACTAAAAGTATTTTAAAAATACAATTTACTTCACCGTTCGGATTAAAAATTGAATCGCACTTCCCGTATGTGTGATCAAAGATTAAAGGTCATACTTACCGCGGCCTAGGTGTTCCCACCTTTATGTACAGTTGTTTTGATAATCGTTATTTTAATATTCATCCCCATAATAAATGGAGCAGTGCGGATTTAGCCTATGTCGTGGTGGCTCCGAAAGTGTTGCCACTATTAGTAGCTTATTCACTAGAGTCAGATCAGTCGTGCGCTTGACCAATGCTTGGTGTCGACAACAACGAAACCCTCGCCAAGGGCCGTGGCTTCTCCTGACACTTGTGGTAATAGTTTACCACTACTTTCGTACAGATTAGACATATTTAATATGATGGTCGGGTGGATTGACTTATTTTTACGATCTTCACAACTTGTCTTTACTGGAATAGTTTCACCTACTAGCAAGTAATCCACAAATGCGCCGCCACCAAGTCATGGTGTAATCCGCTGAGGGTAATGAATAGTAAAGAAATTTTGTAAACTGGGAGATAATGTTTATAGGAAATTATAAAATCTTTGAAATCCATTGTTATATTTTAAATAAACTAAATTATTTAAACTTACTTACACTACAACAAATATGAAATTTTACCTTAATGGCTTTCGGAACAACTTCTTTTCGGATACATTTACATCGAATAATTTTTTTTCGATTTCAACATTTTCTCCTCACAAATTATAATCTAAAGTCTTTCTAAATTCTAAAAGTATTTCATCCCTCTCTATTATACATAAGTATTTTTAGTATATATTGTGTTTCATCTGGTGAAAAATTGTCATTAAGACTTTAAATAAGATGAATGCCCTTTATAAGCTAAAATAAAAAATGTAATTCAATGATAATTACAATTTTAGTAAATTAATAATTTCTGGTATTTAAATATAGAATATTTCAAATGCAATATTTAAGTAATAAAAATGTTTTTATATAAATTTATTATTGAAAATATTCACATATTTCAAAAAAAGTTTTCGGTTAAATGATTTGGGCTCTCAAAAATTCCACAATTTGAACACATTTTTACATTAACCCAATAAATAATATTTTTATTTGCAAAATTCAGATTTTTGTATATTGAATATTGATATTGATTAATATAGAAGTAATTAATTGAAAAATTGATAGCTCATATATATTTATTTAATGTTTATCATATGCAATCATTTTTACATAAATATGTGAAAGATTTAAATATATAATTATTTTATTTATTATATTTTTTGTTATTTATTTTAAATATATTATTATAGACATGAAAATTCTTTGTGTTATTTTATATATTTTATATAATCAATGATATTTAAAACACAAAATTCGTGGTTTATTTTTTGGTTCTTTTTTTTTAAAAAAAAATGCTGAATTTTATAAATAACTTTGGTCAAATTATCGGTAAACAGTTTTCCTATTAAATTTATATTTTGTATATATACAAATAAAGACAATAAAAACATTTAGTCTCTGATATAAAATTGTAATTTTCATTTTATATTGGAAAATCATTTTAAAATTTAAATAAAATAAATATTTAAAATAGTTTATTTTTTTATTATATATACAGAATTTTATTAACAGAAAATTAAACATGAATTTAATTATTTTCAATTGACATACCAGTTTTAGTAAAGTGCGGTTTTTAACAATATAGCAAAAAATAAAAATAAAATAAAAATAAAAATTAAAACAAGGATAAAAAATTATTGTGGTCTATTAAAATAATTTGTCTGCGGTTTATTTAAATATTTTTACAATATAAATTTCGATTTCTATTATTTAGAAAATTAATATAAATTGAAATAAATTTTGATATAAATATGTCATGATAATTGTTTGTAATAACAAGTAAATTATCACAGAAAATTTACAATAAAATTTCGTAATTTGGATATAAATAGAAAAAAAAATTAAAACTTATTAGGATGATCAAAAACATACAAGGTCCATATATAAAAATTTGTCAAGAAGTTATTGCTTTTAATATAGTATAAATAAATTGTATTCCAAACATTTTCCTTAATATTTATACATAAGCTAAACCCTAAACTGCAAAAACAAAAAAAAAACAAAAAAACCTTAATAAAATCTGAAACTCTTTGTGGATATTCATTTACGTCTACGTTATTTTCAAATTGTACTCGTCGTACGTTACCTACATGTAAACAATTAGTGATGGTAAATTACATCTTTTTTTTATTGTATTTGTAATTTTTTTTTTGTTTATAAAAATTCGAATCCAATATGTTGCCAAGCATGAAAAGGCTGGACTCTAACACTGTAAAAAATTATACTATATTTCTAGTTCAAGAATGGAAAATTAGAAAGTGTTAAATGTCCATATTGTTCGGGTGAAGATGAAACAGGGAAATATATTCTTTGCAAGTTTGCAGCTATTTCTCGAGAAATGTTGAGATAAGGGATGTCTGAGAACCATTAAGAAGCTGCTAATATTCTATAGAAATTTGGGTATTGGTGGTAAGGCGGATTTGTGATTTAACAATTCTTATATAATCTAAACTAATATAATACTTTAAGAAGAAAATCTCCTCCATATATTACAATGTGTAAAAAAAATTTCATTATATAGCAACTATATAGTAAACTAGTTCCTTTAACTTGTTTTGGCTCTTAAATCTTAAACCATTATAATTTACTAAGTCAAATTTTGCAGAGTTAATTATTATTTTATTCAGTGTTTGTGACAACACATTTTCCTGAAAATCATACAAAATATTTTTGTATATTTCCACACATAAATATATTTCCACACCCACAGAATTTTCTTTGAAGTTTACTGTACGAAATGAAGTCACCATTTTAGTCAGAGACACATATGCTCTATATAATAACCAAAGTCCTTTAAAGGTTTTACATTTAATACAATTTTATTATACATATTCTATACTTAATAATGTCCTTCAATATAAAGGACCTAAAAAAATTACCTTTTATAATCAACAAAATATGATCCCTTCTACCGACATTTAAGGAACAACACAACTTTGGTGCAAACACATTCATTTAAAACCACAAAAGCTACAAAAACATTCTATTTGAGTGTTTCATTTGGCACTAGTTGTATTTGCGGTCACCAAACTTATATAGTTTTACCATACAAGGATATATAAATAAATATATTTTAAATATATATGCAGAAGATTTTAAAAATAAAGGATTTTTAGTATTTTCTGCCAGCAACAATTATATTTCTTGTCCCAGAAAGATATTTTCCACAAAAGTTTTTCAATTTTTTTCCTTATAGCCAAATATTGTAAATGTTTATTACTAATTTCCAACAAAAATCCTTTTAGTTACTTTGGATACAATATTTATTTAGTAGATAAATATTGTATTTTTTTAGGGTAAAAATATTTTATATTTTTCAAATGACAAAATATATGGAGATATCTTAATATGATTGCGAATTGCGACAAATTTAGTAATTCTGGATATAGCAGAAAGATACCATAAAGTTAATTTTAATTCGTTTAGTTTTCCATTTTTGGCAACGAATTGTGACTGTGGTCATATAAAAAAATATAATAATATAGTGAAATAATAAAATATGATAGTAAATTAAAATTAAATATTTTTCTAAAAAAGGATAAATAATTTTGGTTAAGGAATAAAATATTATATACCAAAAATTATGTTCGGAATAAACCAAAGTCCTGTCAACAGTTACACATATAAATATTACAATTTGCGTAAATAATCAAAATCAGTGATTTGAAAAAAAGAAAAATTCAGAATATCAAAGAAATATAATAAAATTTGGTTTTAGGAAACTTGAGTTTCTTGCAAATTATTTACAACTTTTAATAATAATTGAGTTAAATTTGACATAACGTATTTTTTTACATAAACCATTTAGTAAATAATATGCCATACTAGACCAGTTTTTGTAGTTAAATATGTTCTATATTTTGTTTGTACCTCTCTATTTGATAATACTTTTTTCCCTGTCGTAAAGCCATGAATTTCCCCAATAAATAAAATTATATTCTGTTCCCACTGCCTTATTTCCTTCTTTATAAAGTAGCTTTTATCATTTAAATTATAACATAAATTTATTTATAATAAAAATTTACACATTAATTAAAATTAATTTATTCATAGTTAAATATGTTTTAATTTTCTATTTACTACCATAAATTGAAATATTTCTAACCACAAAACTAATATCCTTACTAAAAACGCTAACCAAATAAGTCACGTGTTCAAAAGTCACAAAATATATTCATTTTTATTATAATTATATTATATATTTATAGATATTTATATGTAAATTAAAATGTTATCCTTGAAATGACTTTAACCAGCCTTCGATATTTTCTTATCATTTTTGATTTTGGAATTTATTAAAGTTTTACACGCCGCACAACCTTCTTTTTAATTCTATATTTTTGTATATGAAATTGTTAATCCTTAAACGTTTGTTAGGATAATATATAATGTCAACCATCATTATAATTTTTGATCTATTTAATTCCATTATTATCAACGACACTATATTTATATAGACTTAATATTGTTAAATGAAAATCACATGAATAAATTATAATTTCAACAAAATTTTTAATGAATTCATAATCTAATGACAATGAGCGTATGACAAGGCGGAATTCATATTTATCTAAAATTTAACAACCTTAAGAAGGGATTTGTGTGGTTTTTTTGGTTTCTCACAGTAGGTAAAAATTATTTGAAAATTTAGCAAATATAATAATTCAATTATAATTTTTTTTTAAATGTTATACGAATAAAAATTCATTCGATCTTACTTTATGAATGAGTTAATAATGATTTAAATAATAAAGATAGAAATTATTGAAAGTTCGATTCATAAAAGCCGATTTACATAACAGAAAAGTGCAGAAATTCGACTAATACATTATGAAATTGAACCGAAATATTTTGTGTGAAGGACATCTACAAGTATACACGGAACTATTCTGTTAAAGTACGCCAACTTTTTAAATTTTTGAATGATACTTGTATAGAAAGTATTAAAATTTTCTATGAAAGCCAAAAGTAGACAAAACATCTAACCTTTACTCATTAATTTAATTAATTGGATTGTTTAGGCTTAGGGTATAGAGAATTCACAATACCCACGAGGCACGAGCTATATGCGCTGTATCAGGAGACTTCATTGGGAGGATGTCGTCGTATTAAAGGAAGATTCAGCTCCAGCCAAAACTAGCTTTGACGCGAAACCTGATGGTAGACGCAGAAGATGGAGACCAAATATCCGGTGGAAGGATAGTGTTAAGCGGATGTGGTGTAGAACGGGAAACTAGATAATTTCTCAGCAGGACCGAGTCCCCTGGAGAAATTATCTTAACAAAAAAAAATCAGCTAGCTTAGTATAACTAAAGCTGTAACGCCAAGTAATTAAGTAAGTATTTGGATTATCAAATAATTAATTTACTTCCAAAAAGTGATTACTATTAGAATTTTTCGAATTGTTGTCATTATTGTTAACAAATTTCCTTTACAAGCATGGTTACTGGGATAACAGTAATGGGATACCCATACTCCCATAAATAGTTATGAATTTTCTCTAAATTTAAATTATGTGGATAAAAAAAAATGAATTTAAAATAGTTCATATATGTTTGTTGATTTGAATGACGGTTAGTTTTACTATATAATTATTATTAATTTTCATATTGGTTACATCTCGAATAATTGAATCTCACATAACAAATATGTTATCATTATCACGTTAAATCTAATTCAATTTTATGTGCATAACTTAAAATTCAAATTATTTGTTTCACATAACATAAATTTGGTTGTTTTACAAATTTAATTAGTCTTATTACTTATCAATTTAATAATGATTTGTCTGCGTATTCATAATATTAATTAAAATTTTATTAACTAAGAATTTTTGTTTGTTAATAAACTTACAAAACACAAACCTTTAATTCCACAGATTTTTGTATAAGTAACTAAAAAGTTTGTAAAAAATTCCAAAATTACAAATTCACACTTTAACACATATAATAATAACAACAACGAAAAAACAAAATTATCCTTTTTTTTCTTCATATTTTATAATAAATTTTATTTTATATCCACCGCCACGCAGTTCATTAGCGCAATTTTCATATAAAACTGAAGAAACCCGGCACTAACAACTGATGAAAATAAAAAAAATGTTAAGCAACAATTCGTAAAAAGTTAATCGGATTTTGGGTAATTTTATGATGCAAATACCTAAAAAAAATATTTTATTTTTTGTTTGGACTTACTGGAAAATATATAATATTCAAATAATCCACAGAAATTAACCCCTTAAGCAAATAACTTTATTTGTTAAACAAATTTGTTTCATTTTTTTTGGTTGTCTATAAGGTACAATTTTTTTTTTTGGGGTATTTAGCCTCATTTTGTCAAATTATTTTTTGTATTTCGGTTCTTTTTTAATGGTTAAACATATTATTGTTGTTGTTTTGTTAATCTCATATTTATTATGGTATTTAAAAACATTAATGTACGCCAATGATTATAAATATGTTAAAAAGATTTAACCGAAAAATAACTTACTAATCTTTTCTATTAGGAATCCATATAATAATTATATATTTGCATTTTGCTTACGAAATAAACCTGTGAAATGGAAAATCTGTTTTTATATAGATAATACAATAAAATGTTATATAGGACGTGAACAATAATAGGCACGGCGATATGACAAAAACACCTGTTTTTATTCACATATAGCACAACATTTTAATTTCGGCAATTGTTTTGCGGGATAAAGTCGGAAATTATACTTACAACATATTTTGCCATTTATTTGTATAATTTATGAATTTTTGTGAAGCATAATAATAGTAATTTAAATACAAAAAAGGATATTTATTTAATATGTAAATTAAAAATTTTCAATATTGTATATCAATTTCAGAGATTAAATGAATAAGTTCATAATTTGTAATGGATTAGAGATTTTGAGATGAATAATTTTCTGCTGGTATTGCTAATGTTTGTATTCATCATATTATTTAAATTGCAAATTTGTTTTCAACTATTGGTCAGACCTTAGTTTAAAATGTCATCAAAGTTAAATAAAGTATTACAGGTCAATCAGATAACTATGAAGAGATCACTTCTGAAAGTTTTTAGAAGACAAGGAATATACAATGAAAGAATAAAACAGAAAACTAATATCCGACATCTCATTTATAATAACAGCAAAATCATAAAAATTGCAATGAGCCGGTCACATCACCAGTACAAAGGACAACCGATGGATCAAAAAATGGTAGAGTTGTCATTTAAGAGTAGGATCAAGAAAGATGGGATGTCAAACTAAAAGATGGACAGACGACTTAAAAATATTCAAAAATAATTGGGAACTTGCAATTTATGATAGAATTAATTGGAAAATTTCGATAATGCCCAACCAAGGCAAATGAGGAAAACTTTCTAAATATTAAATCAGTATATTAACTTTTTTTTTTTAAAAAATATGAAATTACATAACTTTCTATATTATTAATATTGAATTTTATAAATATCATGTTAAAATGAATAAAATTAAAAGCTTTTAATAATAATAATAAAATAAATATTTTGCCTCTCATTACTCTAATAAAGGTCAGCAGACTGTGTCTAATAACGGACAGGACAATGGTAAACTGAGTATGACTCAGGAGACTATATATCACGGGTGTACAAATCTCAGTAGAAAACACTTAGTGTACAGGTTAGTTATAGGTTTGATAACCTGGAAGAAATGGCGAATATTCCAATCATGGAAATCCTTAGATTTATACGGAAAACTGAATGGATTATAATAGGCGTATAATTTATTTTTGTTGCAACTAAAAGAAAATTGATAGTGTCACTGTGTTAGCCATCACTTAGAAAAACAGGCGACAAGTAACTATATACTAATAATATCCTGATCTGATACAGATTCTATTCAGTAAATTTGTTTAAATCTTTAAATCAACACTAAATTGCAAAAAACTACAGTTTTAGCGATAAATTAATTACATTCCTTTAATGTCATTTCATTGTGTATACAACTGAATATTTCTTTATGTATTTAACAAAGAAAAAAAAATAGTCGACCAACTTTGTCCACTTCGTTCCAGTTAAAAATATCCTATTTTATCCTTAATCTGTGACAAATTATTGCGTAGTTTTAATGTTTTTATAAAATTACTGAATTAAATTATTACCCTTATATCGTATATCGAATCCACCTGCAAAAATCTTTTCAACCCCCAAAAAAACATAATTTTACCCTTCTTATTACTCTTAATATGACTACATTTATTTTCTTTAAAAAAAATCATTTATTGTCGTCATGATCTATTTATAGTGATATACCACAAATTAATTAGTTTCGCTGCTCTCAATCAATCATTTAATTTTCAGCTCCATAAACCCTTCATGTAGTTTTTTTTAAAGTAACTAATAAAAAAAAATATATTGATAGTTAGTAAAAATGTTAACCCTCCTCGTGTTAAAAATCTTTCCAATACATGAAGGACAGAAAAATAGTGAAACGTACACCCCATTTTTTTGTAGGTTTATATTTGATGAATGAAAATATCTCGTCGTAAAATAATACTATAACAAGCAAATCAGCATCACAATACGTTTCTCTTAGCTGGGTTGGAAACAAAATGCTGCTGCAAAATTTTTTTTTTATTGAAAAAGATTCATTGCAATGAGGAAAATGAATTTATAAAAAGGTCATTCAAAATTCAAATAAGGGTTTGGTAACATAATTTTGTGCATTTGTGTGTATACATGTAAAAGAGGATAAATTGAAATAAAAAAAAAATAATTCCGGAATTTTATGTACTGAAAGAACCACATTTTACAATGTCAACCATTCACTGCATTTACGCAAAATTTCAAATTGATGCAGTGGTTGTCATGTGTTTTTATGCATAATTATTTTTATAATATATTATGCAATGATCTATAAAATAAATGACAACCGAAATAGAAAATATTTCGAAATTTGTAGTAAGAATTTCTTTTCAATTTTTTGAATATAAATGGTGAATAAATATTAATTTTAACTTGATATATAGATCTGAAATATGTACAAGGACTAGTTGAAGATTTAAGTAAGAAGCTGAAAAAATAAGCGATAATATAAAAAAAAATGCGAGAAAAAAATATTCTATTAAATTTAATGTAAACTAATCCAAAGAATTGAAAACTTAAATAAATGGAAGCTTACAATATCTATCAATTATAATTTATGTAGATTTTGATAAATATTAAAAATCTCTAACAACTTTGTATATAAATTCATACACCTTTAAAAATACCTGCACAAAATTAAACTGTAGATGGACCAGGTGTGTTGGTTCTGTCAATATGAAGACGAAACAGCAGAAAACTTACTATGGAGCTGTGAAACCTAGATAATTTCGTCCCTTGAGGCATATATTTGGTCGCTCCTCTGGATATTGTTTTACTAATGAATATTTTTAGATTTCAGAAGAACAGATCATGTTTTATCAATACTGAGTATCTTAGATATATAGACTGTATTCAATTTTATATTTTAATATTTTAACAAAATGGACATAAGCATTTGTTTTACACTTCATTTATTTGTTTACATATGCACAATTTTGTATGATGAATCTATACAAAATGATTCTTCATGATCATGTGTTACCTTAAACAAATATATGTGAAATGATATAAAGTTAAACCTCAAACAAAACGGAATATATAAAGGATATGCGGTTCTGTTAGACACAATCCAATCGTGCTTTGATATGGTCAACTTGTTTTTTTTTACTTGTCTTTGAACCCATCAATATTATGCAAATCGATTTGGTTTGATGCATTTTTTAAAATATTTATGAACTGCATCAAAATAAAAATGATGATATAAATTTATATATGTAATAATTAATTTCATCAAAGATTGATTAGCTTTGTAAGAGGATTCCAACTGTTAAATAAATTTGAAGATTAAATTTTGAATGAGTCTTAAAATGATATCCTGTGTCGACTTAGATTAGCTGTATACTTACAGAAATAATTTTATCTTAAACAAATGTCGATTTTCGAAAAAAAAAAATAGGGTATGAAGTTTATTCAAAATACTCGCAGTTATTAAGAGCATGTAGAGAATATTTACCTAATTATTTATTTTTTACAATTTTTAAATATTAATGCTAAGGTTAAAGTTCTATTATCTTGTAAATATTGTTATTACAAATTACGAATTATTACGAGCATACTTTGAATATTGGAAATTAACCATTTAAATTGTTATGATTTTTACAGCAAAATCTAATAAAATTTTAAATTTAATTGCTGGTTTTGTTTGTTTGTAATGGCAACATGGTTTTAGTTTTTTTTAAGAAATTAGTCCCTTTTATCCCTTTTATCTTTATGCTTTATTTGGAAGATTGTTCGTCTGTTCGTCTGTGTTTGGTATTATTATTTCAGAAATGATTGTGAAATCGTTGAAAGATTCAAATTAATATAATGGATTGGAAACTGCAAGTGAATATTGTTCTTCATCTGTTTTTTAAAATGTAACTAGAATTTATAATTAAACAAAATTCAAAATTGAGAATAAATCTCGTGTGGGGGGTGGTAGGGTACTATTTATAGATACCAGCACTCAACCTATAAATATGAAATTATTGTATAGTTTTATGGCTACGTGTCTTTTATTATATTTTGGCATACAAATAATTATAAAACAGTTTCCATCCCCAAATATCTTCTACTATTTATTTCTCACCCACTGCTTCAACTCCAACAATATATACTCTATTCTATATAAAATTATTGCTTTAACTAAGTTTTCTTAGCCAAAAATATCCTGTACCTTCAAAAAATATAAAAGTTTCGGTAAAATTTATAATACATACACATAAGTTCATATAGTAATCTTAAATCGAAGGAAACATATTGGAGCCAGTTTTTATACTTCATATTTTTTTTTTCATTTATATTTATTTTCATTTCTAAATCAGGATACAAAAAAAAAAGCGTCACGTGGTCAAAACATAAAAACGTGAGGGAAATAAAAACATTGAACCAGAAAACATAACAACATAAAGATTAAATGTTAATACATTTGATAAAGATTTTTAACTTTTTCTTAGTGACATCGATTTTATAATTTCTTTTCTTTAAACTATAAAGATCCTTAGACTTTATAGAAATTAAATTTAAAAATATATTCTTTATAATAACAACGTTTATAAAAACAAAAGTAATAAAATCATTAGAGTAAATTGAGAACACCAAATTTATGTTATAAACGGTTTCATTTTTAAGCAATAAAACATTGACTTCTTGTAAATATAAAAACAAATGTATGAAATTTTGTAATAAGACTATACTAAATTTCAAAAATTCCTATATATTTAGAAAGATTTAGAGATACATATTATCTACAGAAATGAAGTTTACCAAAATAATAATAACTCGGAAAATTCATAGATTTAATTATAATGAATACTATTTGACTAGAACTAACTACTATAGATTCAGCTTGCAGAGAAAATAATGAGAATAGGAATTTTACTATCGCTCTACATAACAAAAATAAATTTTAGTTTTAATAGCTTATAATTATGATACGACTAGAAAAGATTATATCGGTCAATTTGATGACGTAAATCTAAAGAGTTAGAGTGGAATCCACCACACATTTTTTCATTCCATTCCAAATAAACTGACTTCCTATCTATTCACTAATAGAATAACTATTGTCACACCAAAATCTATTATTTTCCAATATCAATTTTGAAACCAACAAAAATAAAATTACATAAAATATAATTAACTTTTTCACAATTAAATCTATTAATAAACATTTAATTACAGAAAACATATCCATTAATAAAAGCACAGATTTTCAACATTTAAAAGACATTTAATCAACTTTTAATATAGTTAATGATAAAAAAATCTGGTAATTTCAATAGAAGATTCTTTTGTTGCATGACAAATAATTAAAAAATTAATCTTCTATTTAACTGACCAGATTAAATGTTCATTAAATCATCTTCAATTAAAACTTTTTATACCCAAAAAGACATTTTCAAAAAATACCCGAAAGATATACGATTTTTTTATCATAGTTATTTTTATTGATCATATATATTTATATAGTTATTTTTTATAGGATTTTTATATTTGGCGGCATTCATCCGTAAACAATCGTAAAACATCATTTAAGACCACATAAAAACTATTAAATCTATGATAAAAACAATACCTTTAAAATATTAATGATGTGACGTAGAGGAAAATAATTTTATTAAATCCAACTATTGAGTTGATATGTTGATGGGTTGGAAAATATATGGAAAGAATAAAGCTCGCACGAAATGCTTTTAAATCGATATTCTTGATTCACTAAGCTTTATGACCCGATTGTCGAAATGGTTTATTTAAAAGTTGTTTCCGTAATAATTTAAATACATATTAGCTTATATATGTAGTTTTTTAAACAACATAAATAATTATTATTTAAAGAGGGTATATTAACATAATACGGACGATTAGATGTTTGGTTGGTTATATTTAAGAGGTTTGTGCGGTTATTATCCCCCCCCCCCACGCACTGAAACCTTATTAAAAGGTGTTATACTCACCAATTGTCCACCTATTTCTAAATTGTACCATGACGAACCACCCCACTTCTCTAATGAAGTTGCTATCTTCAATTTATCCTTGAAGAATGCTCCACTGATTCCTCCTTCTCACATCATCTCACATCATCTCTATGTTAAGGTATCCCGTATCAACTACAACGAATAATCTGGAAGTCGCTTTGTTTATTTGTAAGAGATTCCTTGTTTTTCTATGATTCTATGAGTGTCCCATAACAGATAATAATTAATAATTAAAATTATAATTATAAAGAGATCCTTGATGATCAATATTGCTAAATATATTGCACTCTGCATCTGCATTTAATAGTACTGAATATAAAACGATGAAAATAATCTATGAAAAACTTTTGAAAAACAAACATAATATTAATCGAATTTTGCGACTTTAAAAAAATGTTAGTTCCAAATTTCTTTATTACATACTTCCAAAATTTAGTTACATAAATATTAATGAAAAATAATATTAAACTAATTAAATACTAAACGGATTTATAATAAACATGGCTAAATTACGGGAAATGAGCCACTATTTAAATATTTATATGCATAGGTCAATATTCCTAAGCCTTCAGTAATTTTGTTGGAAAAATATCAAATTAATTTTGATGTCAAATTAATATCAAATTAATTGTGATCGAACAATAATATTGCTACAATAATATTGAGCAATATAAACTATCATGTAAGTGGCCCTAGTCTTTTAATTTTCTCGGATTTGCACGGATTTATGTGGATCAAAGAAAATAATGATATTAATTTATCATATAACATTTCAATGTCATGACTAGAACTGACATTCCACAATATTAATAATACAGATTTCATTTTTTCTTTCTATATAGTCCAATACTGAATTCTCTGTAACATAGATTTTTAACAAACTATTAAACTAATATCA
This sequence comes from Rhamphomyia laevipes, assembly GCA_963920725.1. NCBI lineage: Eukaryota > Metazoa > Arthropoda > Insecta > Diptera > Empididae > Rhamphomyia > Rhamphomyia laevipes. Next base: position 23,785,908 of record OY987255.1, read on the forward strand.
ATATCCGTTCATAAAGTCCTTTCAATTAAATATATTAATAAAAAAAATGAATTATTCAAAACTGTTTATCTCTATCACATATTTAGTTTAATTGGGTTTAGTTTGATTTGAACAAATAACCTCTAGATCTAAAACAATAAAAATTTCTATTTGTTCGCACGAAAATATATTTTGAAGGGACAACAAACATTTAGCCAAAGGATTCACTTTTTTCTTTTTTTAATATTATTTTTAGTTCTCATATTGGCTTCTATTTTTTATTACTATCAAAGAAACGAAAATAAAAAAAAAACAATAGGGTCAAACAAACCATCATGGACAAGAAATGATTATGAGAGCTTATATTTGAAAATCTCATTCCATCACAATCACCAGAAACAACATAAAAAAAATTCCAATATTATACAAAGACAAATAGAGTTTTTATAGGTTTTTATATTTGATGAGAAGAAAAATAAGGATTGTGTTATATAAGTCATGAATCCCTGGATAAAATTATTTGAAAATAAATATATATAGAGTGATAGAAAATCATACCATAAAAATAAAGGATCAACAGGAATAATCATGGACTAAAGTTACGCAGTTAAAATGTTTAGTATTAAAAGAAAAATTCATTGGAATCCTTTTAATCCTTTTCGTATATAAGAAAAATTTTTATGTATATTATATCTTAGATTTTTATTTTATAGAGAGAAAATAAAGAATAAAGTTAGTATTAAAGATTTACTTATATAGAACTTTTATTTTTATATATTTTGTTGTGTTCTATGGGCTTTTGAGGTTTCATGTGGTATCCTGCTGGGTATTTTTTTCCTTCTAGTCTTATGTAAATATAACATATATATTTATTTATATATATATATATATATATATATATATATATTTAGGAGGAAAATATATTTTTGTATACATTTTTGTAGACAAAAATATTGCTTAGACTTTTTGGAAAAGTAATTCTGGTTAACTTAATGAAAATTAACGTTTTAAGTATCAATATAAAAAAAAAGATTATTAAAAAATGTTAAGATTATTTAGAGTCTTGGAAATCTTATCAACAATCGCGGAATTACACTATGAAGGAACAGATTCTTTATTAAAAAAAAACTTAACCTTTGACAGAAAGTAAGAAGTTGGCGTTTAGGACCCGGTCATTTACTGTTTTATTATGGAATCACAATGGATTCGACGAGATCCTAGGAGTTGTTGAGGATCACTATAGGGTATTTTAACGTAACCTACTTATATTGATGTTTTCAAAGTTTTCAAATAGTTTTCTTCTTAATTATATACAATTGTTTATAAAAAACGCTACTTTTACCACAAACTTTAATAGTTTTTATGAACTTCAAATTTAACATTATAGTAAAAATATTAAATCTCAATTATTTTCAAAATATTTGCATTAATTTTTATTGATAATATACTGTGATTTTTTTAATATTTTTTATAATTTGTATATATTTCTAACTACATATATATATATAATAATTTAACTAAAGAACAACTCTTGTGATGGTCAAAAAATTCTCACGATTTATATTTAAAAAACATTTTTTATTTTTAGTTTAATATTTAGAAATGTTTTGCAACATTTTATGATAATAAACAGCATAATGGCAAAAACAAAAACATTCTACAATCCATGCACGAAAAGTCTAAAGCCTAATTTGTAACACACGCAAGACACATACAAACGTTAAAAATATTAAGAAACTTAAAAAAAAGTAAATATTTGAAATGGTAACGGAATATTTATAAAATCCGTACGAATATTACGAATTCTGTAAGAATGTTTAACGTTGAATAAACTTAAAGAATCCATTTTTTATTAATATTTATTCACAAAATCAAAACAATACTAAAGCTGGAATCATAATGCAATCGTTGATAACTGTGAAAGATATACAGATAGCTCTATCCAGGGCTGCCCAACCAGGCGATCGCGATCTACCAGTCGATCGCGACACGAGTTTGGGTCGATCTTCTACTACAGACTGAAAATGTTAAAAAAAAAAAAAAAATTGTAAATTTTTTTTTTTTTTTTTGTTAATACAAATATTAAAAAAAAATAAGCAATCACTATCTACTTCTTCATTTTTTTCTTAGCTTTTTTGTTTTTTGGCGGTTAAAGCAAGTGATCTATTTTACTTAGATACGTTATTTTAAATTTTATTTTTCTTACCTATTTTAAGTAGGCCTTGAAAATTACTTGATTCTCGTGGTTTATTTGAATTTGACTGATGTTTAAAATTTGTTCAAATAGTTTTGTTTCGATTTATAATTAACGTGACGAAGTGTTATTATTTTTTTGTATGTTTAAAATTCGTTTGAATATTTTAGTTTCGATTTAGAATTCACGGGAGAAACTTTTATTATTTAAAATCCAACATGATTTTTATTTACAATCACAAACAAATATTTGGAAGTAACAAAAGATAAATACCCAATTTTGACAGAGACTGCGCTTAAAATTATGTCTTGCTTCGGTTCAACATATTTGGCAGAATCCGCTTTTTCAGACATGAATCTTATTAAATCGGAAATCAGAAATTCTTTAACTGATATTCACCTTGATCAATGTTTAAGATTATCTTTGTCGTCATATAATCCCGATTTTGAAAAAATTGCTAAATCAAACCAATGCCAAAGATCACATTAATATGGCTTTGTTTCCTTATACATTTTTTTGAAAATAATAATTAATTATTTAATTAATTATTTTAATTGCTTTTTTTGTAATTTTCGAATGAAGTTATATTTTTTTGAAACTTTAAAATGAAGTTATATTTTTTTTAATTTTAAAATGAAGTTATATTTTTTTTTAATTAATAATTATTTATATTTATTTTATTTTATAACAATTTTATTTATTTTGTATTATTTTTTTCTTATTTTAAAATAAAATGAAATAAACTGAAGTTATACCAATTAAAAATCTTTTTTTTTTGGTATATGGGTAGATCTCGAAGCAGTTGGGTTAAAAAAGTAGAACTTTAGTACAAAAAGGTTGGGCAGGCCTGCACCAAGCAATTACAATGGTCAATTCTACTATCAGCGATGATATACAACTTTGACACAAATACGTATTAGCCAGGTTACTATAGAAATGTATAGTAGAATACTTTATTTAGTTAAGAAGCATTAAGTAGCATCAATTTCCCAAAAAAGTATAACGTCTGTTATAAAAGCCTACATTTCTTAAATTTCTTTAACTTTCGCATGTCTTGCTTGCTGACATTAGCATGTATTATAAATTAGGCTTTAATTATTTTGAAAGGTTAAAAACCGCATTCTAAAATACACATATCAATGAATGCAATAATATACTTGAAAATTGTTGTTCTTTATATAATGTGGGGATACAATAATCGACAACGACAAATAATTATTATGATTATACAGTTTTGACGGGTCTTATCAAAATAATTAAATTGATTTTATTTTTATTTTTGTATCTATCTGAGATATCTGAATGATAAAATAGCATTTTTAGAATGTAACGTAAAATGTAAATATTTGGATACTTTTTTTTTAAGTTTTATGTTGATTTAATCAACATACTAAACAATTGTGGTTTATGTTTACTGAATGATAAATACTTGATAGTAGTGTTTATGTAATAAAATTATATTAGTGGCATTGAAGTGGTTTATCGCAGATTTATAATATATTATATATTATTGTGTTTATTTTAGTATCATTGCAATAAAAAAAATTATATGTAAATTATAGGTCTAATTATGAATATAGATTTTGTCAGAGTATATAGCAATTAGTTGATATACGAATTATATAATTAGGACACGTAATATTTTCGAAACTCGTTCATAATGAATGAAATTTATTATAAACTAGAATTGAACCTGTAGAATGTATTTAATATAAAATATCAATACGTAATTTATATTATAACCTTTAAATTTCTTGGAAAATGTATTCTAGTTGAATGTATTCTAGGGGCTCTTTTATATTTCTAAAATAGAAAATGCACCAATTATGAATATGCTTTTCTAAATTAAGTAACTTAACATAATTAGAGTTAAAAGATGTAAAAACACTAGTTGTTATTATTCCTTAATCCAAATAATTCACATATACATAAAAACTTTTTAACATTAAATACAATTTTTTTTTTCAATTATCAGCAGACGATTTTACAATATTTTTTACAATCTTTATTTCCTTTTAGAAATCTTTATTCTTAAGAATTTACTACAAATTCTTATATATTTATATATACTTTATTAGTTATATATTATATATATTTTACAAATTGTGTAATTTGTGAGCCTTACGAGATATACCACATTTTTAAACTAATTATGAATCATTTTAACAAAAAAAAAACAAGAAGTCTGCCCCACAAACACTCTACAAATTTCCCTCCTCTCATTTGTTTCATCCCAATAAATTAAAGATCAATCAACAACAAAAAAAAACTTCTTATATTAACTATATATTCTTTCCACCTTACTGAATGAAATCGAAAGGGTTTTTGTACAGAAATCCGAAACTTTACAATTTCTAACACACATTATATTCATTCTTTAATCTAATTCATCCGATAAAACACACAAAATATTCCCTAATGAGCAATTCATATCAGTCATTAACGAAAACATTATCAAAACTGATGATGAATAAATAAATATTTATATTCTCGGATTCTCGCACTTCAGAAAATAAAATAAAAATATATAGTAATAATAAAATTTTCATTCAAAATCAATAATAAAACGCACCAGACGAAAAGTTTTTCTGATGGAAATATACTCGTTTATTTGAAAATTTGAAAAAGAAATCTAATAAAATCTAAATATTAATAGAAAATCAACAGCCAAAAGAACATTTTACAATCATCATATAAATACACTAATACAATCAAAATAATAACACATGCACAAATAAAAAGACACCATATTAGGAAAAATAGCCATGCTTTTAAAAGAAAATGAATTTGATGGGGAAATGTTCTAAAATAAAAAAAGAAAAACAAGAAGAAAACACAAAAGAGATTATGGCCGGTTTGTTTTTCCGGAGCATATAATGGAAACTATAATACCAAAGTAATAAAAAAACCGCCTCTTTTTTATGTAAAATTTCACTCTACAATCTACAAAATTAGAAAATTTCCTTTTGCATAAATATGCGCGCGCTCAAAATAAATATCCTTTTATAGAGTAAAATGGAAAATTTGCGAGAATTTTTAAATATGGCGCAGAAAGGATATACCTTTTTTTTATATAAAATCGTGTTCTAATCATCCAACAACAAAAATAAATATATACTAACTATTTTAAATGTTGGGGAAATTCCGGCATGGTTTTTCATATCTTCATATCAGCAGTTGGAAATTTGAAAATTGAGTGAGCAAATTATATTGCAAAAAATTTTTTTTTTTTTGCTGATTTTTAATATTTATGGAATCAAATCGAATTCATTCAAGCATCACACATCACGTCCTTTCTATTGTGAACTTTTATTCATATAGGAAAAATTGAAAAGGAAATTTTGAAAATTTTGAAATTTGTATATTATTTAGATAATTTTGTTGTAATAATAATATTGTTTCTAATCTCAATGAATAATGTACTCTGTTTTTATTAAGAATAATTTAATGAAAAATATATCCCGTCGGTTAAAATATATTTTTAAATTTAATTGTTAAAAAATAATATAATAAAAAAGTGAATTAAAAAATAATAAAATAAAAAAAACTATGAATTTTTAAAATATATTTCAATTTTGTTAAAAAATTTGTTCAAAATATTTAAATAAAAATGCTTGAAGAACAGCATCAAGTGCCGATATCCATGTGTGAGTGAAGTGTTTAATATATATATAAATATATATATTAAATTTAAATATATTTCAATAAAAATTCTAATGTTTTAGCGTCGGTAATATCACAAATATATTGGATTTTATTGTAAATAAATTTGAAGTCAACAAAATTTGTCACCCTTATTATGTCCTGTTAAATTCTTAATCGGATTAACTTTTACATAAAGTCAGAAAAGAGGATATTTTCCTTTTTGATAAGGACATATTTTCTAATAAAAACTCTACAGGATTCTAACAAAAAGTATAATGAAAACCATACACCTGTTACAATCAAATCTGTATTACTAAGGACAAAATTATATGTTTCCAGTGCATAAATGCAAAAAGAATATGTTAAAAAAAGTTTTGTTAAATAATTGTTAAAGGATTTTTCATTTATATATAGATAAAAAAGAAAATCTATAAATTTATAAATTAAAATATGATTTATAAAGAATTATTCAATTGAGATGAGATAGATTTGGAATGATCTGGGGGAATTATAAGAAAACAATGAACTGTTTTGTTAATAATAAATTTGAAACATATTGGACAACGTGATTAATCTTTTTATTTTGATATTATTTACGTTAAATAAAAGGATAATATTCAATAAAGAAAGAAGAAAAAAAGTATTTAACAAATTTGTCATAAAAGGATATTTTAATCCGTTTAGTGCAGAAAGAAAATAGAATTAAAGACTAATTTTTGACAGCTAATTATGATATTGTGCATCTGGTTGAATTTTTTCTTAGCATATAATGTTTTATGAAAAAAATAGTTTTATCTTGTTAATAATTATAATAGTTCAAGTGCATAACTTAACTAAATAACTACATAGTCTAATAAGGAATAAAAAAATTAATATAAAATCTAATTATATTATTAACATTCTTATTATTTAATAAAATTATTCCGTGTGAATATTAGCATATCCCAAAGGTTTCAAATGAATTCAATTATGTCGTATCCATTTACCTTTTATTTTGGCAACATAGATTCTTCTAACAGTTGTTATTATTTAGTAAATTTCGTTCACTTTCATCATTATAAGACTCGGACAGTTCCATTTTATCAGTGTTTCTAGTTCAAATACATCTTTACTTCCAATTGTAGCTTGTAGCTTTAATAAAATTATATTTCTAAATCGTTGAACTGGCATTACTTTTTAGAATAATCCGTTGCATAGATCCTTATATAGCTCAAATATAGCACCAAATGTTAAAACTAAAATATTTATCGAGTCAAAATAGTTTTTTCTTGTGCTTGATGAAATGTTGGAATCTTATATCAACATTTATTTAAAAATGAAATATATTTAAAAGTTGAAATTAGTATACCAACAAAATTACCTTTAATATCATATAAAGTTTGTGTGAGTATTATTAACATAAATTATTCACTAAGATGATAGTAAACTTTATCCCTATAAAGAAAGTGTAGTTAAATTTATGCATTTAATCTAAAAAATTATATAGTTTTAAAGGTCTACATTTAATATTAAGCATTTATCATATATGTATTTAATCTGAAACCAATCTATTGAAGCAATTTTGAATCAATAATATATTAATGAAAGATTTCTTCAGTATAAATCCAATTGAATACTTTTAGCTGACTATATAATCTTCATGTCTTTTTATAGCTTCTCCTTCTTTAGTTATTCAGTTCTGTGTGAACCCTTTACTACTCGCCTCCAGCTTTCTGCAACTTTTTTCCAATTGTGGACTTCTAATGCTCGCAGATTATTTACCCATCTTTTTCTAGGACAACTCGTAGTTCTATTTACTACTAGTTTTCCTTCTAAAATTATTTTTGGCATTCGATTTACAACCATTCTTTGCACGTGACCTAACTATTTAATTCGTTGCAGTTTTATAAATCTCACAATATCTTTATTTCTATTAAGATTATTTATTTTATTGTTTGATCTTATTCTGGATTCGTTTTCAGATATTTTTATTGGACCCAACATTTGTCTTAATATTATACGTTCGAAAATTCTTAGTGCGTTTTCATCTATTACATTCTTACTCCAGCACCAGCATTCAGAACTTTACGTTACTATTGGTCAGAAATTGGTTTTTTTTTAATAATTTAAGCACCTGTTTAATGTAAATCCAATTAAATTCCTTTAGCTTATTACATATCTTCATGCTCTTTTTTATATAATTATTACCTGCACTGTTTAATAGTATATGGAAATCCATAATATTTTTTTTAAATATTGGTTTATTAGAATCTATTTCACTTAATTATTAAAACAAATAGTTCGATTTTATAAAAATTTCCGTTAATTATCCAATTTACCATTTTGATATTAACCCAACTATTATTATTCATATTAATATTTTACATTCGAAATTCAATTGACTCTATAGAATCTATAATAATAAAATTATAAAGCATCCAATAAAAATTTTGTTCACAACAAAAATGACAACATTAAAAACAATTAATAAACATTACTACACTACACTTAAAATTCATATAAAATACCCATAATAAAATTTTATTAAAATATCCTTTTAAATCTCATTTATCCTTTTATATACTTAAAATGAATTGAAAATTATACTGCAAATCAAAAATTAATATTATTTTATATACGAACAAAATATACAAAAAACGAAAAACAAAAAAATAATAATAACAACAATAACAATAATAATAATTCTCAATGAATTTTCAATTTTCAAATATTCATATACAGATCCATTGGACATGAAATGCCATAGCCATAATCATCATCATACACAACAACAAATCCATTCAATAGGAAACGGAAGGATGTTAACAAGTACAACAACAGTCATTCAACCAGGAATAACAGAGGCTTTAACAGAAGTTAGTGGTCTCATCAGCCACAACAATAATAATAATAATAATAATAGTACGATGAATATAAACATGAATAATATAAACAGGACAAGTATTTGTGGAATACGCAATAATAGTATTAGTGGTGGTGGTGGTAACCATCATCATCACCATCATCATCATATGAATGACAATCAACAATCATTGTCATCGTCGTCGTCATCATCAGTACTTGTGGATACTGAATGTGGTTACTGTTGTCAGCCTATTTCCGATCGTTATATAATGCGTGTGGTAGATACATCGTATCATGAAGGTTGTTTAAAATGTTCAACATGTTCAATGCATTTAGTGCATTCATGTTTTACCAAAGATGGTAAACTTTATTGTCGATTAGACTATGAGAGGTAAATAAACATTTTTTATTAATGAAAATTGAAAATTTTATTAAAGTTACAGTAGGTTTGTTCAAAGGACATTTTAGATTATTTGTAATTAGTAAATTTTAATTTTATTGTCACGACTTTTAGGCTTTTATTCTTTTGGGTAGTTATATTACCATTAGTTTTGAGACTTATTCTGATTGGATTGAAATTTTTGTAGAATCAAATTAATATTGAAAATAAATAATTTATTATAATAAAAATAATAAAAAAATAATTTAAATTTATATTATAATATTTATTAACCACTTAACTTTTATTATCTTCACAATTTCCGGAAACAAATAAAAAAATAGACTTTTCATAAGAAACCGTTGCCTCGGTTGCGGTGATAAAATTAGTTCTGAAGAGCTGGTGATGAGAACTCTTGAGAATGTTTTCCATTTGAAATGTTTTGCTTGTGTTGTATGCGGTATTCAACTAAAGAAAGGTGAACAATATGTGGTTAAACAGGGACAACTTTTCTGTCGTCATGATTATGAAAAAGAAGTTGAAATGCTTCAAGGATATGGTAAATAATTGAATTATTTAAAAATTAAATTAATTGAAATTATTTTTTATATGTTATATATTATATATAAAAAAAACAGAAGATTTCTATGGTGATGATTTATTTCCTCCAAAATTAGATGGAAGACGTGGTCCAAAACGACCAAGAACAATATTAAATACTCAACAGCGACGAGCATTTAAAGCATCATTTGAGGTATCACCAAAACCATGTCGTAAAGTTCGTGAAAATTTAGCTAAAGATACAGGATTAAGTTTAAGAATTGTTCAAGTATATAAAATGATTTTATAATAAATTTATATATAAATTTTTTACAAGTAAATTATAATTTTATATTTAGGTTTGGTTTCAAAATCAACGTGCTAAAGTTAAGAAAATTCAAAAGAAAGCCAAACAGGAACCAAATAAAAATGCTAGTGAAACTGATTCACAAGAATCTGATAGCAGTTTAGCAAAAATTAAAGATGAAAATCAAAGTGATAGTGAATCATTAGAATCACATTTTTCATGTAGTGAAAAAGCAAGATTAATTAAAGAAGAAATACAAAATGAAAATTTACCATTTAATTGTACAGATACTAATAAAGGTATAAAAAATATAAAAATATTACGAATTATATTACTTAATATTCTGGTTTGGTTAAATTAAACAAAATTCTAAAATAATTTACTTTACAAATAATTTTTTTTATCAAATTACTAAAAAACATAAATTTTGTAAAAAAATCATAAACAAATTTTTAAAACTATTAGTTCCTCATGAAATTTTAATCCGACCAATTAATTTTGTAATTAAATTCACTATTTATTTAATATCTAAATTATTATTACTATATTTATAATTCATTTTTAATTTCAGAAAATTGTAATAAAAATAATGAACCCATACTCAACACAATTTTAGGTTTAAGTTATGCAACATTTCAACAGTTAATGGCACCATTTGGTCAATCACAACAAATGTTAAATCCAATAGATCGACTTTATAGTATGCAAAATTCATATTTTCGTCCTGATGAATTTGGATTTTCAGACAATACTAAAGAATTAAATGATAATTAAATATTTTTTTTTTATTATTATTAATTATTTATATAGTTTTAAAATTTTAATAAAATACCAAAGTTACCAGAATTTCTAGTATCTTTGATAATACATAAATGAAAATTCATAATTATCAATGTCCTTTAGAAAATTATTAAGCTATAAAAAAATCTCTCAAAAAAAAAAATAAGAACAAGAAAATAAAGAATTTAAATTTTTTTTTTTAAAATGATCAGTTTTATTTTTATATTTTTTTGTTATGTGAGTCTTGCAGGTGTATTTATAAAATCTGGGGGTTGATTCAATAATTCGTCACATCCATTTGACAAAAATACTAACAATATTTATTATGCAACAAAAAACAAAAATATTTAACAATTAGTCGCAGGCGTTGATCCTGAAATAAGCATAAAATTTACTTTCGTCACACATTGTTCTTAAATAGATTATCGTCCTTTAGGTCTATTAAATAGTGGCGCTGCATATGTTTTATAGCACATTTCATTAATTTTCAGATTTGGTATTTTTCTCTGTCAGTCAATTCTTGAAATACAATATATAAAAGTAAAAAATGTTTTAAAATGTTAAATAATTATAATAAATGATCTTCAATAGTATTATAAAAGGTCTGTTTACTTAGTAATGTCACTCATTACAGGGCACTTGATGTTACCGAGCCACGATTTCGAAAAAATGAAATCTTATGATAATATTTGAGAATGTTTGTCTAATGAAAGGCAAATGATCCTCTTATTTCAATTTCACCATCTATCGAAATTATCTTCAAAAAGTTTGAGTTTTATCGGTTTATTAAATTTTCGTGCTATATAGATTTTTTGACGGAATATCAGTGAAAATTAATTTTAGAAAGTATCCCATTAATTTCATTACGAATTTTATATGTTTTATAAAAGCATATTTTTAAGAAACTTATTACAATCAAATATTTTGTTAAATTGGTGGCAATTATAGTATAAACTATGAGGACAATTAATTTATCACAAATTTATTCAATTATTCAACATTATTTGAATTATAATAGTCAACAATATTCAACATTATATAAATAAAACTGTATTTCATCGAAAAAGTTAGTATTCTTAATAAACCCCTCAATCTTTATATGATTTTGTTTCGCTTTTTTATTCAATCCAAAAATTCCAACATTTCAACAAACAAAAATTATGCTGATTCCATAGACTTGTATATAAAAATTTAGGGAAAAAAGTATTTAGTTGTAAACAGTTTTATACCTAAATGCCATATATACTAAAAAGTCACAGCAACAAATATATTATTTAATCGCACATATAAATCGTCTCTGTTTAAGTTATATATGAAACTTCTAAGCATAATATTCAATTTTATGCAATTTGTCACAATATGTGTCACATTATACCCAATTTTCTTAAACAGGGGGAAATGAATCGTATATGTAAAATTGTACCCAAGGGTTGAATTTGTTCGTATATAATATTTTAGGAACAAATTTTTTTTTTTTTTTTTGGGCTGACTGTGCTCAATTCAAGGGTGACCAAAGTGATTAAGGATAAATATTATTTTTATGGAATAATAAAGACTTTGTGTTAGTGGAAAAGTGATTTGCAAGTAATCAGGTTGATTTTTTTTTATAAAATTTAAATGTTGTTCTTTACATACGTAATTTTTGTTAGAATGATTGTTTAAAAAAAAAAATGAATCTACACTAAAATGAACCCTTTTAGTTTTTTGGAGTTTAGTTTTGTAAAAAATTTTGTAAAAAAAATAAAAAGGACAATTAATTTTCAGATGATCACTTTGTTAGAAATCAAATCACGATTTACTATTTAATTTTATGATATTTTATTTGCACGTGGTTAGAAAGTTTTTTTTTTTATTTTTATGTTCAGTGATATTTTTTATTTGTGGATGAAACATTTGTTCTATGTTATATTTTATACCGAAATTTATTGATATCAGATTTTTACCTGTTTTTTTATATATTTGGGTATAAACTGAATTTTAAAATATTATATTAACATTTTTTACAATTTTATATTTCAAATTTGTTTTATTATTTTTGTAATATAAAATATATGAAGTTTTATTAATTATTTCCATATTACAATTAATTTTATAAAATTCATAAAATAAATATTTTCATAGATTTATATTTATATTTTTAATAATTCAGAAATATCTTTTATTATTATTTTTTTATTAATAACTTTTATTAATTTTTTAACAAAACTCACTGCTAATCCTCTTGTCACTTGTCCGTGTTTTTTAAAGCAATATAATGAGTGAGCATAGAGCTCACCAGCATTTTTGTACAAAACTTATTTCTGTTATCTCATGCACAATACACTGTGAAATCCAACCGTTAATTTAATATTATTGAACAGACCTAGATATTGTCACGAATAGACCTCATAGGCAAATTTGGAAGTTGCATAGGCCTAGTTGGAATTTAAGAGCCTAAATCGACATCTACTGAATTATACACGTAAGTTGCATTTGATTCATTTTGAGTAAAAAATTAAATGTGAAATTTTTCGAAATCATTCATTCTTTCCCGATACACTCTTTTTTTTTAATTCGATGTTAAAATAGTCTATTCATATTTTAGTTCATAACTTCGGGATTGCTTAATTAGCCAATATGATTCATAAGTCATTAAAAATGAAAATTATATGTATATGAAAAGTAGTGCATTGTATTTTCCCTTTATTTTGATTGAAATCAATGCCTAATTTTAAATTAAAATTTTCTTTAAAATAATTTATAAAAATTGCAAAAAATATAATCTCCATAATTTTTATGTTATGCTCCCCATAAACCTTTGCCTAGTATAGGCCAAATGTTTTATCCGACACTGCATGAAAAACTAAATATGTAATTAATGAAATGAATGCGGAATTTAATAAACAAAATTATTGTATATAAAAACTTAATAAAACTATATTACACTAAATTAAATATAGCTTAAAATTATAATAGTCTAAATACAGCCGTAGATTACCATAAAATGTTAACAAGAAAATCTTCTTAATAATTATATGAAATTGCATTGATGGATAAGTTAATTTGAATTTCATAAATTCTTGATTAATTTCTAAAAACTAGAAACATTTCGTATAAAGTACAATTTTTTATATTATGCAATCTTGTATTCTACACCATAAAACTGGTATGGAATTATAATTTCCTCCCGTATAAATATTTCTGTATATAATACACTCTAACATTCATTTCCTGCTGATTTAAAATAAAATCTTTTCCTATTATAAACTTTGTAAAATTTCATAAGTCAACATCTTTGTATGAGTATACAAAATGTCAATTGACATAAACTTTCATGAAAATGTTTAAGAAAATAAAACAAATATAACAAGAAAAGTACTCTCATAAAACCAGGACATGAATCCTTAATGAAATACAATTACATAAAATTCACCTTTTCAGCTTACATTGTTTTGATAAGTCTTTTTGTGAGTAACATTTTTCACTAATCCTTTCTATAATATATTTTTATATATATTATAATATTACAATTTCTACTTTCTTCTATTTTAAAAATTACAATTCCACCAGTTTTACAGAAAAATTTAAAAGCTTAACTAAATTATTGTTAAATGTATTCCACCTTAAATCCGGTTTCTTACCGCACCACAAATCGTAAATCCTTATAAATAAAAATTTCCTTCATATATAAATGATTTGAATTGAAAAACAACCAAAGGAAGAAGGATTTTAGGTTTTCCTTCATCAGAAAATTATTTCTTCAACTCGAAAGTGTAACATAAGTTTGATGGTGATGTATTTAGTTAAATAGACGTTTCCTTATTTAAATTTTAGCAGGTATTATACTTTCATAATATTATATAAAATTCATTTTAGCGTTTTGTTAATATTACTGAATAAATATATGCAAAAATTTATATTGTAGAAAATATACGAGAGTTTAAAGATAAATGGTAAATATTTCAAAGACAATTTTAGGGTAAAACGTGCAAACATTAGTTTAACATTTAAACTTGTCATACATACTCGTAGGATAACTTTATATTTGTATATATATATATATTGTTCAAGGATCTTATTTTAATATTTTGGCATTATATTCATGAACGTGTAGCATTTAAAATATATATTTATAAGTAATATATTTTATTTATTTTTTTACATTTTAAATGAAGACTGCTCTAAAGTATAAAACGCAATCAAATTATGGTGATCCCGAAAATGTCGAAAGGTGGCAATGGTGTGGTTTATAGAAGATTTCTTGTGAAAATAAATTTATTGGTATAATCTTTTAGTAGACTATTACACTAGAATATAATGAAAAATAGGTTCCAAGGGTGAAATAGATTTGGGTTTTAATTTTTTTCAGTTATCTATGTTTTCGAAATGAAATACACCAAGTGAAAAGTTAATGAAGTGTGAAATAATAAATATTCTTTCTAAGTTGGTAGATGATATAAACATGGCATCATGTCTCAAATTTTATATTATTTAAAAATAGAATATAAGTTTTCTTTTTTTTTTTTTTGGAAATTCTCGTATTTTTCAACTCTTTTTTTCTTGAAATATTAAATAGAAAAATTTAGTTTAGTTAAGACAACATTATTTATTTTGAATGTTGATCCTATTTTGAATTGATATAATGGCATGTTTTTGTTGAAATTAACAAATTGATATTATATTTTGTAAAATCACTGATTGATAGTTATAGGCATTTTATAGATATGGAATTAATATTATTGTAAAATTTCTGTTAAAAAATTAAATTGAAGTTCAAAAAATAAGTATTTGGTATATGTAATGCAAAAAAAAATTAAAATCAAAAATTAAATATTTTAAAATATTTAACTAAATTAATAATAGACTAAGAGCTAGCAAAGGATTAACTTTTGTTATTTTTGTAGTCATAAAAATGAATAAATAGTCGGTTATGAATTCACTAAACATGGAAATTAAGAGCTGACAACCAAGCTCAGTCGTGTATTACATTACAATTCCTGAATTTCATTATCAACTGATCTGAAATTTTATGCTTTTAAAAGATTCATCACTTTAAAAGCCATGTCAAAATAGCTACACTAAGCACACATGCCTGATCATAAATAAGATTTATAGTAAGTGAAAGTGGAAAAATTTTGTACTATTCGGTCAAAAGTCTATAAAAAAACATTATTAGGTAACATAATTAGAACTTAATCCAAAAAAGTTTTATTTTTTTTATATTTAAGAAAAATCACAATTTTGGCGTAGTAATTCCGTTTTCACTAATGTTTTAAATGAATACTATGTTTTAAATCTAGGGGCAGATTATCCAGCCCTTACATCAATATCAAATTTATATTACACTTTTATCTATGGACAGATAACCTGTTTAGTGAGTTCATTAGAAGTCAATACCTACTCATTTTTATATGATTGCTGAAATAATCATAGTTGCAAGCTCTCCGATTATATTGTTTTTCAGGATCTATAAATATTTTTCTAAATTTTACAATCATTTTCTGTCAATATTTATGCACGTGACATTCAATATATAAATATTGATTTTGATTAATTATATTCCTTAAATAAAAGGCCCCATACACAATAACACATGTTATCAAACTTGGTGTGTCACGCAAAAAAGTTTTTCTTCACACACCGTCAAGCATGTTGTCAAACATCAGTTTATTATTAAACTTCGAAGCGAAAGGTCGGACATTTTTGTGTGAACTTTAATAATTAACACACACAATACTTGATGTTTAATAGTACATCAAGCTTTAATAACTTAATTACTCGAAATACCATAATGTTGGCACATAAATATCTTCAGTACCTGTATTGGCACAACATGATTTTTCGCTTTTTAATATTTCGTTCAATTCGCACCTACATATACTCGTATAAGTCTTTTCAGCATTTCTAAATTTGCATTTGTTTCGATTTCGTTAAATTTTTCTAACATTTTTCATATCCAATATGTTTTAAAAATCTATTTTTATATATAGTACATCGCTTTTACATTTCCACAATTTGGAATGTTCGAGATATAAATTACAAAAATCGCCAAAATTAAATATTTAATACTGTCGCCATGTTTATCTTACAAAAATTTTCTGAAGAATGACGAATGTGTGACAAACATTACCATACACTGTCACACATGTTGTCATACATGCCGAAAAATCAAATTTGTTTAATTTTTATCAAACCGCTTGACGAATTGTGTGTCACACCGACAAACATGCCCATATACGATCAAATCTGCATGACAACATTGTTGTCCAACTCATGTTGTACAACATGTGTGATAGTGTATGGGGCCTTTTAGAATAAAAACTTAAAATTATTGACAAATAACACTATAAGCTGTATAACTTGTGTAAGGACCTAAATAAATATGTATTAACTAATAGGAAATATAACCAATTCTTTTAATTGATTTTCATATTGTTGTATTACAAATAAATTTAAAACTGAATTAAATCTTTATTTTCATTAACAGATTTATATTGAATACAAAATTGTATTAATAATTATGTATATTATTATAAGCTTAAGACCAAATGATTAATTGTAAATTAAAAATTATTAATTAATTCCAATTTCTTTAAAGTATATTAATTAATTGGTTTCAGAACGAACAAATTATTTTTTCATATACTCTTTTTGTTATGGTTTTTAAAATGGCTCCGCCAATTTATAAATGTACAATTCCAAAAAATATTTTCGATTTATTTCACAAAAATTCTCTTACCACAAAAACCGAAAAGGATTTCATTTAAAAAAAAAATAATAATATTATTTTAACCGAAATGGAAAAACTGAAGGACTTTCATATTTCCAATCCTTGAAACTCCTGTTATATGAATAATATGAGTGATTATGGCGTATAGTCAAAAAAAAAAAACTCTTTCACATCATAATTCCATATATCATATGAATATATTAATATATATACCGTATATATATATATAGATATTCATGCGGTTAAAAATCTCTGAATGACTACGAATATGATAAATATGTATAAATATATATAGAGATTTATTGTAGATATTTCTATATATTGACCGTTTTGTGGAATAATTTAAAAAATATGAAATGGCATACAAAGTGGCTCATGGATGCAATCAGTTACACAGATAATATACATAAAATATAGAATGATACCAGGCATGGGTGGAACTATGTTACTTTTGCTAACTACTCTTGACGGTTATTTTTTTTTTTTTTTTTGAACTTTTATACAATTTTGCAATATTTATGGTTTTAAAGCTTCAAAATTGAAATTTTCTGTATGATTAAAAACACTTTAAAAAAAACACATATACAACTTTTTATATAAGGGAAAATATTAAAAATATATTTATTATTTTACTCTTTTTGCATATATTTAGAAATGCATTCGAGTATATCTACATATTATATACATTTTATATATAGTTTCATATCATTTTTAATTTATTCTCAAATAATGTTGCCGACTATAGCTTAAAGGCTACTTTCAATATTTATTACATTCTTTTCAAAGGATATAAAATATTGAACAAAACAAAAAAATCAAATTTCAATCTAATAATTAACTAATATAAAAGAATTCTTTTTTAGTTGTTAAATATCTCAAACATTTTTTTTAATAGACATCTTTTCTATATACAAAATATCTTGAGGCTACATTAATTTGAAACTTTTTCTAAAAAATATCTCAGAAAAATTTCTATCATATAAAATATTAATTGCCTTTAAATCATAAACCAAAAACAAAATGAAGAATGAAAAAAATAGGCAATAAGTTCTAATAAAAATGAAATATTTTCAATTTATATAATAAAGTTTTTATATTATATGAAAAAAAAAAATAGAATAAAAATTAAAGATCATAAAAAACAGTGTACGTACACCATATCATAACCATAATTTTTAAGGAACTAAATTATACCATCTTCATTCCAAACACTTACTTCCTTTTTAATTTAATTCATGTGTGCAAATTCTAGGATCCCCAACAACAAAAAACTAATAATATACAAAAAAAAAAAAAAATCGTATACAGAATATAAATTCGTTATACGAGAAATACGAGTAGAATACTTTATTCGAAATTTTTGAAATTGGAATGGAAAAGCGAGCATTATTAAAGTTACTCATACGTGTTAATGTGACTTTATGACGGTTTCTACATAGTAGATTCGTTTTCATATTAAAAAAATATATAAAAAAAAAAAAATTCATATTTAACTATCATATATTCACATTCCAGATTCTTGTCTTTTATGACTACATTTCAATATTTTTGCATTATAAAAATCGACTAGTTTACAACAAAAACAAAAAAAGGACTATAAACGCGATACGCACACAGAATACTTTTTGCTAACTGAAAATCGTTTGTTTTTATTTAATATATAAAAATATGGGTATATTATGTAGTTTTATATTTTTGGAATAGGACTTTATTCAAAAAGTACCGGAAAAATAAACAGAGCTGGAAAGTAAATTCAGAAGAATTATACATATAAATAAAAAAAAATTTTTTGTTCCATACGAAATTTTGTAAATTCGTTAATAAAATACGAAAATTTCTAACGGATTTTTTAAAAATCGAAATTTACGGATTTCGGATAATATGTTTCCAAGAACACTTATTAAAGTATGAGATATTTTACTTCTAACTACTATATGAATAAAATTCACTAACATTTTTAAAAATTTTTGATAGCAGATTTGTCGAAATTCATAATTTCATCGGTTAGAGAATGTAGTTAATTATAATTTTGATTAGCTTATATCAAAAATCATCTACATTATAGATAGTCCAATCGAATTTACTATAGAAAAGAAAATGCTCAACTATTGTTTGAAATTAATTCTGACACTTTGTAAGTTTTATATCCTTTAAGACAAGCAACTTAACAAAATTGAATAATTCATTTATTTAGTACAGTACACTAAAATCTTGTACCCTGGGATCATGGCAGTTGGACAAAGGACAACAAATTACTTCTGATTGAAATACGAAACAGCACATAAGAACCGAAAAGATCTTTTTATTTATAATGTTCTGGATTCATTAGGCCATACAATTAAACAACAATTACTAATATTGGATAGCTCGTGGAATTGTACTCTGACCAAGTCCAGCCATTATTCAACAACAAAATTCTCTAAAATCTATTTCTTATAGATATAAATATTTATACACTGGGCTAAAATACAATTCTAATTAGTAACTCTGAATAAATAAAAAGTTTTTCAAGTGCAATTTATCCATTCAGGCTTTATTAAATAATGTAAACTTTTTTTAAATAAAAAAAAACAGATATATTTCTTTGTTATATGTATAAAATATTATATTTTGTATTTTTTATCTGCATTTTATAACACGAAATCTTTTCATATAAATTTTTATGTATATACTATTAGTTAGTTATATACATATATATGTATTACAAAGATTGAATATGAGAAAATAAAAATTCAATGGGGCTATAAAGCGCGGATTCTCTAAATATAAAGATATAAACTGAAATTTAAATTGTATACTTTACACAAAAAAAAATTATATAGTAATATTCCAAAAAAACACCTACATAAAGATAGTTCAATCGTATACCGAATTACGAACGTTGGTGATTGACTTATAAAGAAGAAAATGCTCAACTAGACTCTATAAAATAAATCATCACATTCTCTAATTGCCGATTTCACAATAACCTCGTGCGTTTTTTTGGTGCTTTGAGGCATGCTTTAAAGCGTGCAGTAAAATTTACAAATATAGATATCTTGCTTCGGCGCAACGCAGTGCGTTACAGCCACGTAATTAGTTACATAGAAAACCAATTTGTTCTAAATAATATTTGCAGCAAAGGATGCCTCAACGCATCTAAAAAACACACATGTATTTCGGCCATTATACTTCAGTCTTATTTTCTAATTTCTCAATGCAAGCTTAATGATAAGTCTTTCTTTAAAGTGAAGTTTAATGTAAGACGCAGATGGGTAGCGCTTAAGCTTCAATTTTGATATTTTTATTATAAGTTTATACAGTGTACCTATATAAAATAAATTGATATAGCTATTTTGCTATACATTTAAAAATTATTAGAGAAAATCAAAAATAAATGATACGCTTCTTTTCCTCTATATTATAAATTTTATAATGTTTAAACGTATATTTAAAAACACATACACAAAATAAAATATACACGCACACATACTTACAAATTCCAATATCACATTATTTTTTATGGTATTTTTTCATTCAAATAACATAATTTTCTATAAGCATTCACAATAATTCACATTTTTGATTAAGCTAATAAGCTTAGTGGTAATTTTGATTGAGAAACAAAGTAAGCTTAAGATACAAGCTTAACCTATACAACCGGTTTAGATAAGCTTAAGCTTAAGATCTCATTGTAAAATCGGACACAAGTTTTATATACTTCTATACAAACTGGCTAACGTTTCATTAGTTGTTACATTACGGACTCTAGTCGCTATCGAACGCAGTCTACAAAAAGAGTAGACACACAATGCAAAAGTTAAATTTATAAATGTCCTCTACTATATTAAATTTGTAAATACCTACTGAATTTAATTGTAAATAATTATATTTTATCAGTAACAATTACCTGAGGATTTTTCATATAAAAAAATAAAAGTTAACTAACTTTTAACAAGACTACGTGTAGAATGCGTGCATTGAAACTAATTTCGTACAACTCCATTCATATAAACTTTATTTTGGCAACTTCATTTCATTTATTTCGTACAGAAATTGAGTACTTTCTATATTCTATAAGTCAATCCTCACCTTTAGGTTTCAAAAATCACCATACAATTGAACTATCTATTTGTAGATTAATTTTGGTAATACTGGTAATACTCATTGCAATGAAATTTTTCACTTTTTGCACCCTTTTTTTTAGAGGATAAAATTTTCCCGGATATGTGAATTTCTTTATCAGTGGAAATTTGAATTATACCACTGCGATATGGAACGTAATGAAATGAATATTGTTATATAGTTATGGTGTAGTCTTCTATCTAATATTATTTTTTATATGTTTTTTTTATTATTGTTTTGTGAATTTAAATGCAGTTTTTATGTTGGATATATGTATTTAAATAAAAAAAGCCTATTTCAAAAATGTGAATTAATAAAAATAAAATTTAAATACACTTAATATATACAATAGAACACATATTGTTTTTTATTGGACGTTATAAAGGTCACGTATATTTATTTATTTAAAAATTATTGATTACATAATATTTGATTTTCATAAAAAATACTATCATATTTATAATATTTTAGTTTTTCGTTTTTCTTTTGTTTTACATACGATCTAAATTAATGAAAAAGTAAACTACGGTTACCGGAAGGATATGTATGGCAACTAATATTGAAATATATATATATATATATAATAAAAATAATATATTATTACATTAGTGATATCTATAATAATCATTTGTCCATTTATTTTTGTTTTTTGCTTTTAAAATGATAAAAATGTAAAAAATTTAATAAAATTTACATATTCAATAAAAACTGCGAATAAATAAATTAATTTTCACAGTAGAGTGTGCAAGCAAAAAATAATTTAAAAAAATACAATTTTATTAATGTTTAGAGTACAGTTAATTTTAACTAAGAATAAAGGGATCGTGGTCCTGTCTAATTAAATGGATAATAAAATGTGTTTGAGATATTTAACAACAAATTAACATATTAATCTAACCCGCGAAATTTAAATTTGTTGTTTAATTTTTGTGTATATACATATGTACAACACAATAAAATGTAGGATGTTAAATCAATAATTCAAATAAAATGTTGTAATGATCCAACTTATATAATTTTATTAGTTTTAAAATTCCTCACATTTTATACTGAGTGAAAACTGAAAAGCTTGAAAATTATGCAGGCGTTAAACGATTAAATCTATTTTAAGCTTTATTACGCGGATTTATGGTACGGTATACGGTATAACTAAATAATGTTAGTTGTAATGGAATTACAAACTGAAAAGAAATAAATAAAAAAAAAAAACACATTTTTTAAAAATACTTCCCTTTATAAATAGTAATATGCGACTAAAAACTAATAAATAAAAATACTAAAATTATATAATCTTACATTCTTATATCTAGAGTTTCAGTAATGATCAATTGTAGTAGAGGGTTAACTGCAAACGTACTAGATTAGAGATTCAGTAAAGATAAAGTATAGTAAAAGGGAAGTAGACCCCTATATAAAGGGAAGTAATAATTATAATAATAATAATAATTGTTTTATTGAAATATACAAATGAGACGACAAGTCTCTATAATATGTATACATTAAGATGAATCAATATGCTCTCACAAATATAATAGATTAATATACTACGTTAATAAAAAGATTTCAAAGAATTTTTTAAATAAAATAAAATAGATTAATAAACATAATTAATAATAAAAATAAATGAATAAATAACAAAAATAATGAATAAATAATTGAATATGTTAAAGAAAATAATAATATATAAATTGTAAATAAAAAAGAAAGAAAAAAAAAAAAAAAGTATGCCTACATATGGGTCATTTCCACCAAAAAATAAAATAAAGATATTTTTAAAAGATTTCATTAAAGGAGCTATATCATCGTGCTGAAGTGCTGAAAACATAGGTCACAAAAATTGCTGTGCGATGTAGCACGTTTTATAGCAACAGGTAGAGTGTTCCATATGGAAACTGTTCTTACAAAGAAAGCCAAATGACGTGAATGCGTTTTATGTTTTGGTATAGTCAGGTTATATGTCCTAGATGACCTCGCAAAAGCAAGTTTATTCGCTAAATATGACGGAGTTTTATAATAAATAAGCTTATGTAAGAAACACAAATAACGAAAGTTTAGATAATTAGTGAACGAACAATTTAAAATATTTTTACTAACATCATGAATCCTGTCGAATCTACGACGATTATTAACATACCGAATACAAGAATTAAAACAGAACATTAAGTCTACTCCTTTCACCAACATTCATAGACGAATACACTACATCACAATAGAGGAAATGTGGGATAGCCAACGATACAATCAACTTACGGCGGGAAGAAAAAGGAATATTGTTGGAAAATTTCCACATTTTGCGAAGAATCGCATAAACCTTGCGCGATATTGTATCTATGTGGTCTGACCATGACAGCGTTTTATTGAAAATCATTCCCAGATTTTTGACTTTTTCACAGTATGCAATAGTATTATTATTAAGTCGCAGTGATGGTAGATGATTAGTATCGATATTTTTAGAAAAAATTACAATTGCCTGGGATTTAGCAGCATTGAGTTTTAGGTCATTTTTATTAGCCCAAAAAGAAATTGCATCAAGTTCGTCGTTAAGCTTGCCAATGTGCAATGCCAATTCAGAAACTGGACAACTTAAGTAAATTTGTGTATCATCCGCATAAATGTGACAGCTAGCTTCTGACAGACTCTCAGGTAGATCATTAATAAATAAGCAAAATAATAGTGGTCCTAGGATGGATCCTTGAGGTACTCCACATAAAACTGGTAGTAGTTCAGATATAGCACCATTACTTGAGACAAATTGAAACCTGTCAGTTAAATAGCTTTGAATCAGCTTTATGGCACTGTAATCAAAATCAAATTTATTTTGTAATTTAAGGCATAGCTTTTTATGATTAATGGTATCAAAAGCTTTAGAAAAATCTAGAAGCAGTAGAATTGTACATAACTTATTATCAATTTTATCAGATATGTCATCCGTAATTTTCAACAGAGCAGTTTTGGTATTATGCTTTGATCTAAAACCTGATTGAAATTTATATAAAAGATTTTTCGTCTCTAAATAATTGCACATTTGGTTGTGCATAATAAATTCAAAAGCTTTTGATAAGCTGGAAAGTAAACTGATTGGGCGAAAATCTGTTATTGATGGATTACTTTTTTTACCAATGGGAATAATTTTAGCTAATTTCCAGCAATTGGGATACACCGACTTAGTAAGAATATTGTTGAAAATATAAACTAAGTGTGGTAATACCACTGGTAAGATCATTTTTATAAATTTTAGCTGCATTTCATCAGGTCCAACAGCCTGTGATTTAATATGCAATATTGCATCATACACATCTTTCCTGGTAATGCCATGAAAAGTAAAATGGTTTGAGTTGGTAGTATTATTTAATTCAATATTATTTAATTCAATATTATCTGATGAGCTTATATCAGTGCCTGCTGAGCTAGGAGTCACACAGAATAGTTGATTAAGTTCGTTTAAATCAAAATTTCCAGTTTCATCAGAGGACTGCTTATTGTGTATACCCAGGTTGGAAACATTTTTCCAGTAGTTCTTCGAAGACAGTTTTAGGTCAAGTTGCTCTGAAAAATAAGATTTTTTCGCCTTACGTATTAACAGAGTTGCTTTATTCCGCAAGTTAGTGTATCTGGTCCGACTTTCATCAGTTTTAGTGTGTTTCCACATATCATAGGCGAAATCACGATCAGATATTACTTTTTTAATTTCAGCATCAAAATATGGAATATATTTTGGATTATTATTAACAGTACGGAGTGGAACATGATCATTAAACAATTTACGAACAATATCGTTAAAAACAGAAATTTGTACATTTATATCTGAGGACGTATAAATAAGATGCCACGGACACATATTAGCTACACTAAAAAGATTGTAAATATCACAGCTGTTATAATCACGATATGTTATCTTAATTTTATCAGGTACTTCGACAGGTACTTTATATGAAAAATAAATAAGATCGTGATCACTAGAACCGGGCAGTGACACCTGGCCAAAACAGGAGGCTTTATCAGTAAACATAGAGTTAATAATAAATATATCTAATAGTGAAGAGGATGTTTTGCCAAATCTGGTTTCAATGGACGTGTTCAGTATATTTAATGAAAAGCTACGTAATAATCTGAGAAAGGCAGGCTTAACATTATCTTCCTCATTCAAGATATTTATATTAAAATCGCCACCAATTATAATATTTTCATATTGCGGTGATAGCTTTTTAAGTTCATCAGAAAGATACTCAAGACGTCCAACTGAAGGTTTACAAAAATAAACACATCCTAACAAGTATGAGTCACGTGCAATTTTTAATAGGATAAACAAATATTCTAGTCCAGAAATTTGATATGACTGACACAAAATTTTAACTGAAAGTCCACACTTAACATAAATACAGATACCTCCACCAATTATTATACTACCATCGGGATTTGTAGTAGATCTGTCATTTCTATATAGTTTGTATCCAGGGATTTTTACCATATCAGAAGTAATATCAGAGTTCAGCCAAGTTTCAGATATCATTAGGACATGCACATTAGTTTTGTATACAGCTGAACGTATAACATCAATTTTAGGAAAAAGGCTTCTTATATTTATATGACAGATATTCAGTGAATCATTGGATTTGAGACCAGACTTTAAGATAATATTTGGTATTGAAAAATTTCCTAATGGAACATCCACGCTGTTGCTGTGGGTGCTAGTGTTATCTATCATATTTATAAGTAACACTTAATTTAAATAAAGTGCTTTTTATAGACCTATTCAGCACAGCTAAAGTCCGAGATAATAGCTCCGAAATTATAAGATAATTACTAGTGAAAATGACCATTGTAAACAACTTAAATAACAAAAAATGTAAGACTACTAATTCTACTAATTTAACTAAAAATAAAATAAAAATAAAATAAAAATAAAAATGAGAGCAAAATAGAATTAAGTAAATAAATTAAAACAAAATAAATATCGAAATACCAGCTCAAATACATCAATTAGTTGCAATCTCGTTGCCAGGCTCCTGAATTAAAGATTTTCGTCTATCAGTTGAAGAGTTACCTTGGATTAGCTGATTTTTAGAAGTTATCTTGATGGCTTTGTCATTTTCGGTTTTTACAATGTAGAGATGTCCTTTGTAAGTATAACGTATAACTGATCAAAATTAATGGTAGCAAATCTGATCAGAATTAATAGTATGTAAAGAGATCTTATGAGAATTAATAGAATTTATCAGAATCAATGATATTTACAAGGGGTCTACTTCCCTACTATACTTTACCTTTAAGCCTTCTCCAAACCGACGCGAATTTTTCCGCAACCGCGGTGCGAATTTTTCCGCACAATTTAATTACATGGCGGCTTATGAGGATGCACACACTAATGCGAATTCCGCGCGAATTTACAGCGAATTTTTCCGCGCGTTTTGTATAGGGATTTTTTCCGCAACAATTGTCAAAAAAAAAAACACTGCATGCAGCGTTTTACATGAATTTTCGCAACAACTGTCAAAAAAATTATTGAAAATTTGTCAAGTTAGTCATTCATATTGTCGTCGCTGTTGAATTAAGAACTACCTAGTAAAAAAAAATATTTATATTAATTATTTTTTTTTTAAAATAGAAAAGTTTATATATTTTATAAATTTAAGCTTCTTTATTAATAATAATAATAAATTTTTATTGCAATAATATACATCTAATATATAAAAAAAATTACAATTCTGGTATTATATTTTAGAGATCAGTGGCCCTATTCCGGTAATTCCCAGGGAATTAGGAATTGGGAATTAGGAATTAGAAATCTCCTCGAAATATTTTTCCTTATTTTTTGTTCCTATTTCCAAAAGTTTATTCCGGCAGGCAAGGAATTAATTCCTGTCAAATACATATTATGTGCGTTTACACCATATTAAATTAAGAAAATTCAGTTTTCAAAATTAACTAAAAAGTAAAATTTAAAAATCTTAGTCACAAAACTTCATTAAATATTTATTCCAAAGTACATTGTTAATTTTTGTGGGAAAAATTGAAGTATTTTTCACCTAAAATGTAGTTTCAAAAATGTTTAATCTTTACTTCACTTTGTATAGTGTAAAACGTACTTAAGCAAATGTTGATGTTTATATTTTGTCAATTTGTTGTCAAAGTTGTTTATAAATTAAAGTGTTGGTTATTATTATATACATTGTTATAGAATAGAATTAAATAAAGGTGAGAATTTTAATCAATATTAAATATATATGCTTGTAGAGGAAGAGTTTATATTTAATATTTCAGATGGCGCGAAGATTACTCCAGTTTTTTGATGACATTTTAACATTTTTTAAAAACATTATATTTCGTTAAATATTTTACAATTATTAAAAAAAAAAGTTGTAATAATAATATTTAATAATTGTAGAATATTGAAAAAAATATTTTACGAAATATAATTGTATTTAAATATAGAAAAATCTTTATTCCTTTTAATGCAATTATTTACCTTTTCAAAATAGCTATGGAGTTTTTGAAAGTTAAACTGCGCGAATTGGGAATTAAAGTTTCCCAGGAAACATTTTTTCCCGGTCGCCGGAATACACTTTGGGAAAAAATAATTCCAAACTGCGCGAATATGTCAAAAACTCCCAATTC
>OY987255.1:23814203-23859532 GCA_963920725.1 Rhamphomyia laevipes
AGTGGGTTCATGGGAACATAATATAATGAGCAGCTTAGTTTCATGTTATTATTACGATTTCAATGAAATTTGGTACACATATTAGTTTTGGAATCTAATTGGTGAGTTATATTTGTTTTAAATAAATTCTTACCTTCGTATGAAATCAGTTTATTGCTTATAAATAAAAAATCTACAATGTAAATTAATTAATGAAAATATTATAATTCTTCTTTAATATTTAATAAAGGAATGAATCCTAGGACATATTAGGATTTATTTGGTTCTCCAGTACGAATCACAAGGTAAAATTGAAGCATATTGATCGCCATTAAAATATCCAGGAAACAGAAGACACTATCAAAAGCTAGTTGTAACATAATTAATATAATCTTTTATATATATATATTTAAAATAATTTAAACACATTTTTAATAGAATTAAATAATTTTGCATTTAATTTAGAAATAATTTATAATAAATACTTATAAATAAAAAACAATTGAAAAAATATACATAAAAAAACTTATACTTTCAAAAATTAAAATTAAAAAAAAAACTATATAGTAAAAATTTATTGCACAACACATTATTTTTTTTTATATTTTTATTATGTCTTTAATTATTTTTGGTGATAAAATTAAAAAAAAAATAGGAAATTTCCACGAAAAATAAATAAATTGTAACAATAAAATTAAATAAATGACAAACAAATGAACACAACACACATATAAACCTAAAGCTTCTTTCAAAAATTATAATAATTTATTTTAACTGTGGTTTTTTTTTCTTTGGTTTCTTTTTAAGTTTATTGAATTGAGCAAACGGCAGATGAACCTGAATAATTATTATTTAGTCTTCTTCGCATACCTTCCACATAAACTTCTCTCATAAACAGGCCAGCCGCTAAAGGAATGCTGATAAAAAAATATATTTATTATCATTTAAAACTTTCAATAATTTTTTTTATATGCTTACGAATCAACTCCAGGTTTAATAGTATTTCGAAATAATGCCCAAACAGGCTTATGATCTGATGAAATTATCGATGGTACTGAATCATATGCAATACATTCTAATTGAGGAATATGTGGTGTTGATAAAAATGCACCACTAATAGCACTAGCTCTTCGTAATGCATTACTTATCATACGGTATTTAAATAGTATACGATCAGTATAAGCTGGAGCTCTTTGTTTACTGGACGTATCAAATTGTTGAGTTCCTGGATCATACTAAACAAAAAAAAAATATTTTTTGATATTCGATTATAATTTCAATATTCTTCTACCTTATAAGTAGGTGGAAATGTTATATTAGCTTCCATAAATCCTTTAAACGCTGCACCATCTAATAGAACAGATTGCAATTGATCTGTATGCATATAACCGTGTGGTAAATGAGCTGGTAATGGAAATTTTGTCTTTTCAATCCATTCTAAAAGACGTTCACGCGGCTCAGCAAGACGAAAATTTAAATCACCGCACCAAAATACACTGTCGAAATTTTGTGTTACATCTTTATTTTTATGACGAATATTTAAATTTCTTGGTAAATCTAGAGAATGGGTAATCCGTTTAACATCTTGTACACGTTCTTTGACTTTTTGCTGATGTGCCGTTAGGTGGGATGTAACAAAGAGCATTGATGTACCAAATAAACAAAATGATATAGCTACAGCACCTTTAGTACGAAATGCTGTACCAGGTCTAACGGACATGCTCGAATCTTCAGGTACAGAACAAAACCAAATTAAATCACGTCGTAGGAATACTGCTAGGTGTAAAGTACCTAAACTGGCAGAATGAAATAATACATGAGATGGACCAATAGTTTCTTGTAAAGTAACCTCCCAGTCATAACGTTCTGAGCAAGATTCTTGAGTACCAATTGCTATTAAATCGGGTACATGTTCAATGCTTGCTGGTAATACAAAATCATTCATTTCTCTAAAATTAAATTTAAATATCATGATCATGAAATTACTGAAATTTACCATAAAAATAATTAAAATTACTTTGGAGGGCTTTGTCCATTCATATTCCATGTACCCACAAAAATGGACAATTCTCTAGACGGCAACACACGAATTAATTCAGTAGCACCAAGAAGAGAACTGCATGCTAAACGATTAGCCAAGTAATTCCTATTAAAAATGGTATACAATTAAATAATGTAATATTAAAAAATAATGTTATTAAAAAAAACCTTTCTCTAGCTTTTTCCGTTGGTATTAAACTTAAAACTTGAGCTGCCATTAAGGCTTGTCTTGCTAAATCTGTACTACCTGATTGTCGTTTTATAACTTGAATACCTTCGTGTGACATTGACCTATTTTTTATTTCAGATCCAAATTCTTTTTGAAATGGCAAATTTGGCGATGACATATGTTGATCTCTTAAACCATCACCATCACCACCAGCACCATAATCAAATTTATTATTTACAGCATTCATTTGTACACCTAAATCTTCACCAACAACTGATTTACCTGGTGGTAATAGTTTAAGTCTAAGTCTTGATCGACATGCTGACATTGCTATTGATCTAGGTAATTGTAAATGTTGTATTTGTTGATACGATTGTTGTTGTTGTTGGCTATCTGTACTTTTAGTACTTTGAATTGAATTTGTTGATGGTGAACTATGTGAATTAAATGATTGAGATTTATTATTAACTGGAGTTTCTGGCGCACTATTACATTCTGATACTTCAGCTATAGGTACTGTTTGTTCTGTTAAATTTAATAGTAATTTTTCACGAGCAGTAATAATATCTGGTGTTGAATTATAACGTACACTTACTGCTATCGGAGGTGTTGATGGTTTACGATCAACCTTACAACATAAACTAAATTGATGACTAAATCTATTATTATTGTTAATATTTTTAGTTGGTGTTTTACGAAAATTCACAATATTATTAGTTGTTGTTGTAATTGAATTTTTGTTAATATTATTGTGTAATTCATATTGTGTATCGACAGAATCAAATTTTTGTTGTGATGGTTGTTTTTGATGTTTTGTACGTTTTTGTGGTGAACATTTAGCGAATGACATATCAGTTTTATTAATATTATTACCGATATGTGAATCTAATGATACAGAATCAATAACTGGATGTGGTTCAACTTTAGTTGAACGTTTTGGCCATAATCCAAATAAAGATGATGAATTTCTATTTGATTGGCGTGGCGATGAATTTCTCGTACCTAAATTATCTTCACTATTATCACTATCCATATTATTGCTTTTTTTTTAAATTTATATATTACTAAATAAGTTATACAAAAAAAATATATTGATGAAAATATCACGAATTTTATTTTGACTAGTGTAGATAAATTAGATATATCGACATAAATAAATCTAATATTTATTTACAAATTTTAAGATCCTATTAAATTATAATATTTTTTTGGTAATTTATCCTAAATCGTAAACGCTTATTTGATATTTTCTTAGGTGATCATTAAAGCGTAACGAAATTTTATTGTTAATATTTAATACCATTTTTTTCTGTGTCCTCCACGTTTTCTTACTACTACGTAACTATATTATTTATTTTTAGGACTTAGTCGTCATCCTTGTGCTTTCTACTGGGTTTTTCTTAATCTGATTCACAAATATTAAATTTTGATGAAACCGGAAAGATAATCGATTTTTTTCTAAATAATATTAATGATATTATTTTGACTAGTTATGACCAAATCACAGCAATATTTAATTATTAAGACACATCGTACAATAATCTATAATTAACTAATCACATATTATTATTTGTTTATGTAATAATTGAGAGCTTTTAATAGCCTCTATAGTTTATAAATTATTTTTATTTATTTCCTATTATTTATTATAATACAAAAATAATGTCAATGTGACTTTGACAGTGAATTTTTAATAATAAAAAATAATGACGTCATACCTATATTCCCAGTAAAGCATACTTATGTATCCCTTTAAGCAACATCCTGATACAATTTTTCTAATGTAATAGCCCGAGCAGAATCAACGCAGAATACATACGCAGCCTACATAAGAAATGCCAAAAAAAGTTAAAATGTATGAAAATATATGAAACCGATTATAACAGAATCGAGAAAAAAGTTAACCAACTTTTAACTTTTTCCGTAAGTACGCTGGTAAATGTCACATTAATATCAGGTAGAAAAATATTATTAGTGTAAATTGGTAGGTTTTTCGCAGCAAAACTACTTTTGATTGTGTTCGGTAAATATTTTTTCTTATGTTGGCTGCGTACGTTGGCTGCGTACGAATTTGATTCTGCTCGGGCTATAACATAAAAAAATAATAATTATAAAAATAAATATTTATTATCTAAAAAAAAAATATTTTACTTAATTTGTGACTCGAATTTAAGGTATTTTCGATTCTAATTTACTCATCATTGAACCAAATTTAGGTCATTTTTAATTCAATTTTAGTTCATTTTGTATCAGAATAAGTTCAATTAGGATTTAATTTTAGTTTATTTTTGTATCAGAATTAGTTCAATTTGGATGAAATTTTAATTCTAAATTGAATTCTCCCATATATAGCTGAATTCATATTTGAATCAATTTGGAATACACTTGAAATACAAAGGGATATTGGTATTTATATGACTATAGATATAGAACTTTCCGACTATATTGTCTCCTTAAGATTGCAATGAATTTAAACACAGATTTTAACATTAATATATATTTTAAAATTCGTGGTGGATTTTTTTATATTGTGCTTTTAAGATTATATGCTCAATAAATAAGAAACTTATGCAATGCTAGAAATACTCTCGCCGCGCCACTTTCGTCTCGACAATCTGACGGTTTGAAATGTCAAATGATGGCAGTGATCTGATGGTTGTAGAATTTTTGAGTAGATACTCTCAAAGCGGCAGAGCGTCATGGATAACAAAAACATAACCAAACATTTATTTGTTTTTTTTTATATAATATTTCATTAGTTTTTACTGCTTCAATATTCAATATTTCAATTAATATTTCTTCAAGACACATTTTAATTTTAAACAAACAATTTTTTTATGAGAATAACAATATAAAACACTGACATTCCAAACCGGCACAGCGGCAAAAGCGATAGTATCCTTAGCATTACCCATCCCAGCAGTTAGTCTCGCCGCTCTTGCCGCGCCGCTTTGAAATTTCAAATGCTGGGGTGCCGCTATTGGTAGGCGCACTCAAAGCGGCAGCAGTTGTATTTTTACATTAATTTATATACAAAAATATTGTGTTGTGTTGAAATTTTTTTATTTATTAATTATTAAAAATGCCGCAATTAAAAAATCGATTTAATTTTAGTGTCTTTTTTTTAAGTCAAAATGACATTTCAATCCGGCATAGCGGCAAAAAGTTGAAATTGAACCAACTTTTTTGCGGCAGTGCGGAACCAGCGGCATGACTACAGCGAGTTTGCCTACATCCATATATTTTCTAACATTCTAACATTTCAACTTTGTTGCCGCGCGCCACTATGAATTTGACGCTCGTCAACAAAATATTTTGGAAACAAGATAATCAAGGTCTCTATAATAAACCTGTAATTAAACCGAGTTTAAGAAGTTTATGCTCTTCTTCCAAAGACGCATCCACGTTGATACAACCTGAATCCGAAGTGATGCTACATGTTGCTAATACTGAACCTAATGGGTGCGCTGCGTGTAGTAACGTTGTTAATAATGATCTTGATAAAATCGTTGAAACTGAATTAAGTACTGCTACTACAAACTTAGATATTTTACCAGCTGTAGTTCCCTCTACGAGCAAATCCATTGGTAATAGTAGTCAACCTATTTTAAGAGCCTCAGATCAACATCATCAAAGCGAATCACGGACAGTGAATCAACACCAATTGAATACAGCTAATAATAATATGGATGAAATTATTAATAATAATAATAATATTAATAAAAAAGAAGGTAACAACAAAAACAAAAATAACAAAATAAAAAAAACTAAGAATAATAATAATAATAATAAGGAAAATAATAATAATAATAATAATAATAATAACAATAATTATAATAATAATAAAAATAATAAAAATAATAATAATAATAATAATAATAATAATAATAATAATAATAATAATAATAATAATAATAATAATAATAATAATAATAATAATAATAATAATAATAATAATAATAATAATAATAATAATAATAATAATAATAATGCTAATAATAATAATAGTGGTAATAATAATAATAATGCTAATAATAATAATAATAATAGTGGTAATAATGGTAATAATGATGATAATAATGATAACAATAATAATACTAAAAATTATGAGAGTAAGAATGGTAACAGTAATGGTGATGAAGGTAATAGTGATAGTATTACTAATGTTAATACTGATGAAAATAGTGGTAATAGCAGAAGTGTCAGTGTGTCACCTCTTCTTTTAGTTGATCCAAATGTTCGTAATGGTTGTCCACTAAGTGCCGTACCTCCAAATAAAAGTATTTTCATCTCAAGACTGAATCCATTGGCAACTACTCTCTCAGTATTGGAACATCTTAAAGTTTATAAAAAGTTTGACACTAATGACATTCGCTGTCATAAGATTAGTAAAAAACATAGTAAGATTGCGTCATTCAAACTTGATGTTCCATATAATTTGTTTGAATTATTATTGTTACCGTCCACTTGGCCTTTGCACACTTTTGTCAAAGAATTTGAAAAATTGACACCTCCAAAAAATGATTTAGTTCCAGAAAGAGTAGTCAATTCAAAAAACTTGACATCTTTTCCCTCTACTATCAAAACGTAGGGGGTTTGCGTACAAAGGTAAAAGATGTTTACTTAATGTCTCAATCATTGTCTTTTGACGTATTTATTTTGACGGAAACCTGGTTAATTAATTCTATCTTGAATAATGAACTGTTTTCATCAGATTTTTTAGTTTTTAGAAAGGATCGTTATACTGCTGACTCAAATATTTTCCGTAAAGGGGGAGGGGTCTTGATCGCAGTTAGAAATATTTATGATACCTCTCTAGTAAATTTGCCTAACTCGTTAGATGTTGAGGTCTTATGTGTAAAAATCAATGTGTCAAACTTTTATGTTTACGTACTAAATTGTTATGTGCCACCTGTTTCTAGTGTAAATGTATATGAATGTATATGTAATTGTATTCAGTTTATTACAGACGTAATTAATCCTGAAGATGAACTAATTGTTCTAGGAGATTTCAATCTTCCACAGGTTACATGGGTTGAGGACGATGAAGCATGTTATCTTACACCTACTGTTTCTACCTCTAGTGCTGATGCAGCCTTTATTGATGAGATTACATCTAACTCATTATATCAGATTTCTTCAGTAGTAAATAATCTGGGTAGGCAGTTGGACTTAGTTTTTTCTTCAGATCCTAACAATATGACAACTAGTATTAGTTTGGAAAGTTTGGTCAAAATTAATGGGGATCACCCTCCATTACGTCTAACATTTGCATATAATAATATTGTGGTTTCTGATTATGATAGTGATTATTGTTTTAATTTCAAAAAAACCAATTTTGATTTACTAAATAATTTATTATCTGTTACAGATTTTGATTCTATTTTAAATGATAGTGATTTTGAAACATGTGTGCAGAACTTTTACTCGCATCTTATTGGTCTTTTCTCTACGACAGTTCCATTAATTAAAAGTAAAAGTCCTACAAATGCACCTCCATGGTTATGTAGAAGGCTAAAAACTTTACGTAACCATAAAAATAAATCTTGGTTAAAATATGTACATTCAAAATCAAATATAGATTATCGTAACTTTAGAACTCTTTTTGATCAATTTCACCAACAATCTCAAATTGCTTACAATGAGTATGTTCGTAACATGGGTGATCATCTTATATCTGATCCAAAACTTTTTTGGCAATTTATCAATTTGAAAAAAAAAAGTGATGGTTATCCATCGTTTCTAACGTATAATAATACTCGTTCAAATGAACCTAAAGAAATATCTAATCTTTTCGCAAATTTTTTCGCTGAAACTTATGTTGACTTACCATTCGAGCCTGATGAGGAATACTTTCAGTACTTGGAAAATTCCCCTAAGACTTCTCTGTCCCATTTTGTGGTTGAAAGTAGTGATGTCATGGAGGCACTGTTAAAACTAAAAATGAATTCTTCACCAGGCCCTGATGGAGTGCCGGCAATAGTTCTCAGAGAATGTTCTAGCATACTGGCTACACCCCTTTCAAAGCTTTTTAATATGTCACTAATTAGTCGCACTTTTCCTAGCTTATGGAAAAAATCGTACATTCGACCAGTACACAAAAAGGGTGAGAAAAATAATATCACAAATTATAGACCAATAGCTAAATTGTCCAGTGTGCCAAAATTGTTTGAACAAATTGTGTATAACAAAGTTTACTTCCATTGCCAATCCTTTATTACCAATCAACAGCATGGTTTTATAAAGGGAAGATCTACGGTAACAAACTTGATAGAAGTTACCTCAAACTGTATTAATAACATGGAAGATGGAAACGAAACCGATGTTATATACACTGATTTTAGTAAAGCTTTTGATGTTCTTTCTTTTAAAATTATTATTCTGAAACTTCGAGCTCTAGACTTTCCTGAATGGTTTGTTAATTGGATTTATTCATATCTTTCTGATAGACAGTACCAGGTTCTTTTTAGAGGCTATGCATCTAAACCATTTACAGCAAATTCTGGTGTCCCACAAGGAAGCCATTTAGGACCTCTAATTTTTGTCTTTAGTATAAATGATGTTGTGAATATAATACATCGTAGTAATGTAAATATATATGCGGATGACATGAAAATATACAAAAATATTAGATCCAGGAGTGATATATTAGAATTACAAATCGATCTTAATAACTTTTCTACTTGGTGCAAAAAGAATAACCTAGATCTTAACGTAAATAAATGCCAACTCATTACATTTTCAAGGAAAAAGATCCCAAGTACAAATTGTTATTATTTAAATGATATAAGTATTCCTAGAGTAACTGTGGTGAAAGATCTTGGTGTTTACTGTGACGTCCAGCTTAACTTTAAATTTCACATTAATTATATAATTAATAAAGCAAATTCAATGTTAGGATTTATGAAACGTTGGGCTAAGGAATTTGATGACCCTTGTGTTACCAGATCCTTATTCAACAGCCTGGTCCGTCCGGTATTAGAGTATGCTTGTCAAGTTTGGTCACCCCATTATGCTTGTGATGTAGGTAGGCTTGAAATGGTTCAACGCAAATTTGCAAAATTTGCATTAAGAGCTATTCCAGATGAATATTTATCTTACACTAATAATGTTTCTAACTATTGTAATCGCTTGAACATTTTATATTTACAAACATTAGAAAAAAGACGATTGGTAGCAGATGTAGTGTTCATTCACCAGGTACTCCAAGGTGAATATTCCTCGTCCTACATTTTAAATAGATTAAATTTACGAGTAAATATAAGACCTCTGCGAACCATGGGTACATTTTCTACTGAATTCCATCGTACTTCTTATGGTATGAATGAACCCATCGGCAGAATGTTGAGAAATGCTAATGAATTCGGTCTTGATTTTGACTTCAATATTCAAAAACATGTTTTAAAAAAGAGATTATACGCGATTTTACAATAATTCTTGGTGGACATCTATTGTGAATTTTTTGTTACATAGTAATTTTCTTTTTTCTTATTTCATTGTTAAATTTTATTAATTTTTTAGTAGTATTTATTTTATTGATAATTTTTATTAATTTTCTAGTAGTTTTTATTGTTATAATAATTTTAAATATTAGTTAAATATGATTTCATACGCTTAAATTCTTTTCTTTTTTGTATATATATTTATTTAATTGTTTTATGATATTTAATAATAATAATTATAATTTATCTATTATGTGCTTGTGCTAAGCAATTAAAGATTTTTTTCAACCATCTGAGCCTAACCCAATGGGTAGGTGAATGTTCCTTGGCATTAGTTGAGGAGTGCGAAACAGTTGTTGTTTAAATTCTATCTATATATATAATATAATTATTAAATATTTTGGAAACAAGATAATCAGAAATAATATATACGCAAGAAACAAAACTGATTAGTACTATTTTGCCTCAATTTGTTCAAAATTTAAATTAAAAAAGTATAGGTATTTTTGTTCAACGTTTTTTATTAATACATTTTTTCTGGGTTATATAGTTTTTGCAAATGCAAAAACCCTTTATTTTTGACTGCCGATACTAGCTCAATCTTTTGTTAAAACTTTGAAACTCGAAAATCCTATTGAGACTAGGTAAAGTGATTTCCACGCTCCAAGCGGAAAAAATTAGCACTCAAATTCAGAGATAGAATTTTGACAACCGATCGTTGTATATAAATTTATATGGAGATATTTAAAAAACCATAAGCATTTAATTAAGTAAATATTTGTTTTAAGTTTTGGTAGAGTGGTAAAAATAAGTGGAATGGCTTCCAAAAACATGTAAGTATATTAAATAAATACATGTTTAGTGTGACACAGCCAAATTTCTTCTAAAAATCTTAATTAAAAATGTAAACAAATAGTACATAAGATTAACAATCCAATTATATTTTTAATTTTATGAACTGCATATATGTTCTTAGTTTTGATTTTTAGGAGGTAATTGTTTTAGTTTAATTAATTAGTTAATGTATTATAAATAGAGCCAGGCAATAATACTAATTTAAATATAATTCTTTTTCAAGTTTATTAAATAATAATATCGATGGCGGAATATTAATGAAATTGTATTTGCACAGCATCGCAGAATATTTTAAAGGAACGGTACGACCGCTACGAGAAGAATATTGTAGATGCTGGTTGGATTTATTTGTTAGGTGTTGCACCTTTACCTGCCAAAAACAGAGTTTTGGGTTATGTCATCCAAACATCTGAAATGACCAAAAAGCCGCATGAAGTTAAACTTGATAACCTTTTGTCGCAAGTTTCAGAATGGATTTGTACTTGTTCATGCAAGGTTGGCATCGGCGAAAAATGCAAGCATATTGCAGCGTGCTTGATTTTTATTCATAGGTACTTATTTTTTTTAAAATCAATCTGTTGTAATGAATAATAACTCTTATGTGACATATTATCGTATCCATTAGAAATCCAATTTTGTACCCACTGAGCTGCACAGATTTAAAGCAAAATTGGGGAAAAATTGGAAAATGGATTGCCTCTGCATATAGTGGTATAAAAATAAAGAATATGTGTCACGTCCAGAAAAAATACTCTAATCCAGAAACCGTATCTGATGAAATGAATCAGCAAATTTTTGCAAAATTGCTTCAAGGTAAAAATAAAAAACAACAATTATTATATTTCATTACTTTTTAATTTGTAGGTGCCCCTAAATCAGAATTAGCACGCATGAAAAATCGTTATGAATCGGATATTATATTGACCAAACAAAATAATGATAATAAAGAATTTTACGAAATGTTATTTTCTGAAAATGAATATTTAAAACAATTTGTTCCTTTTATGAAAAAATATTTGGATGAAGATGAATCTATAAAGTCCAAATTTGAAAATAAATTAAAAAAAAAATATTGATGAAGCTATATTGATGGATTTTTATAACTCCGACATTGTGGCACTCCGCAATATTGTGTTTTTATTTTTTCCATCTTTTTGGAAATTCTAAATTTGGATATAAAAATATTTTGATTATAATATATATATTTTTTTAGTATAAGTTTACCACTTACCAAGTATTTAGACCAGTATATATTTAATTTGATATTTATTTTTATCAAAATTATTAAAAAATGCCAATATTTGGCGCAAATAATATTATTAATTTATTTATTTAAATATCTCTATCAATTTTTCAATACAAAATTAAAGAATTTGACATATTCAATCTAGTTATTCGGGTTTCACAAAATTCCGCTAGGAGTCATGTTACCTAGTCTCAATAGATGAGGAAAATATAAATATGGGAAAATAGTTTTCGTTTCACCATCAGTCATCGCGTTCGCGACATTGCGTTAGTTTCCACGGTTTTCGCTAAATTTCAGGGAAAGAAAAATTAATATATTAATTTATCATTTGAAAATTTTATATTTTCTAATTAAATAATAATAAAAATATATAAAAATGTCTGCTAATACAGTTCTTTTTGATTTTACTGTTGATTCAAACCAAATTTGTGATAGTAGTTCGCAAAATGATATTGTGAAAATTATTCAAACAGAATTAGAAGAAATTTTTAAAGATTTAAAATTAATTTATGATATGCAAACCAAAGATGGCTATATGTGTATATTATCTGAAAATAATTTAACATTAATTACTATTCGATTTTATATTCATGGTTTAATTACCATTAATATTGAATATTATCAACACGAGGGAAAAGAAGCTAAAATAAATTTTGATGTAATAAATTCAAATTAATATTTTTTTCCTAAATCTAATTATAATAGTTAAAAATTAAATCAATATCAAAATATAAGTACTTATAAAAAAAGAAATTGCACATTTTTCTGAAGGTCGTTTGGTATTTGTCAGGTTTATTGATTTTTTTTATTAAACTTTTTGGGAAGCGTGGTCGGGCGTCTGGCTATAGGAGAGTAAATTCAGCATTTATTTATAAACTTCAACGTGAAGATTAAAAATATTTTTTTCTACAATTACATAGTAATACAAAATATAACTCAATTTTACCGGCTTATTTCTATTATATTTTCTTGGTCAAAAATTTATGTGAAGTTTTGTAAATTATATACATTTGATAATATTTTCTTTGTATTGATTATGACGAGTAATCCAAATTTTCAAAAATGTACATATTCTAAATCTAAATTTAGGTATATTATGACATTATGAGGTTTATTTGAATACTTAAATAAATACATTTACATTCAAAATAATAATTTATAATAAGTTCAGTGCCCTGTCTTGTTTTCGTCTATATATATATTTTAATTAATAAAGATATTTATTTTTAGCTAATTATTATTAAAAAAAAAATTTACAGAATATCAGAGATATGGAAATAGGTTTAAGTAATAGATTAAATTCATTACGCTCGAAACATTTGCCGCCGATTAAACGTGGTGGAATGATTGATATTTACTTGACTAGTTCAGGTCAGCAAGATAAGAAAATAAACGAAAATATATCTAATAATATTTATAGTATACTTACTTAAAATTTCATTACACAAATTACCTATATACATATATATTTTTTTAATACTTTTTGTTCTATTAACTTTGATATTTATTCAAAAAGTTTAAAAAAAGATTTTATTATTTTATACACAAATTAATCACAATTTGTTATATTGGTATTAATATTTACGTATTTTAAATAATAAATTGTTGTAATGCAATTGGAGGCATGCTTCTCAAATATCACTTTGAAATTTTTATATTATTTTCATTAACATCTTCATAATCATAACTATCTTACATGAAAAACTAGTTTAAAAAAACGAAAACATAAATTTAACATATTTAATTATCGAATTT
This sequence comes from Rhamphomyia laevipes, assembly GCA_963920725.1. Classification (NCBI taxonomy): domain Eukaryota; kingdom Metazoa; phylum Arthropoda; class Insecta; order Diptera; family Empididae; genus Rhamphomyia; species Rhamphomyia laevipes. The sequence continues at coordinate 23,827,690 of OY987255.1, forward strand.
TTTTTAATCTCATTCCATTATTTGTATTTATCGGATCATTAATAATCGTCATTGGGAAATATTTTTGTAAATATGGTAATAAATATAATTGATTTGTATCATTATGTTTTATGTAGTAAAAAGTTCTGATGAAATCGTTAATTTTGTAGAAATGGTTTTGTATTCAGCTAATAAAAGCCATATATCGTAAATCCCAAGTATTTTACACAGATCATTATAAAACTTAAAGTTCCATTAAATACAATCATAATTACTTTTAATTTTTATTTATAATATTTTTTTATTAGATATCTAAAAAAATTGAAAATACCTTAGCAAAAAAAATAAAAGTTTCTAATGGACAAGTATTGCCGACAATAAAACGAGGCTTTCTCGCTAGGTATTTTCCATCATCAGGTAATTGGAACGAAATTATTTAATTTTATTTTTTAAGATATAATTTTATTTTTAATTGTTTTGTAGACATGCACAAATCAATGCTTTCTTTTAAAAAAAAATAATATTAATATATTTTTCCCTTGGTTAATAAAGAAGTACCTAATTTTACTTTGCATATCAAGCTTATTCAAATTAAGTAATTTAGTATAACATAAAATGCTTAATAGAATTTAAATTTTAGTAGTTTAGTATATAATGAAAATTTTAGTTTTTAGGATAAAAACATTAATATTTAAATATTTTTTTTGCAGATGAACGCATTATTGAGTACGATATTGATAAAATTTTATACGAACAACGTTCTGAATTTCAAAAAATTCAAATTGTCCGTTCAAAAACATTGGGTCACATGTTGATACTTGATGAATTACAAAGTATATATAAAAATATTTATATACATTTAACTTTAGTAACTTATATTTTAAAAATAATATATTATTTTCTTTAAAGATATTGCTGATGTTGATTTGATTTATACTGAAACGTTAATGCAACGTGGTATTGAGGATTATAATGGTAAAGAAATTTGTATTTTAGGTGGTGGAGATGGTGCTCTACTATACGAATTACTTAAAGAGAATCCAAAAAATGTAATTATGTTGGAAATTGATGACTTAGTAATGCAAGCATGTAATAAATATATGAATTCAATTTGTGGTGATGTACTAGAGAAACGTAAAGGTGAAAATTATGAAATAATTGTTGGTGATTGTTTAGAGTATATGAAACGTTTCATTGAACAAGGACGTAAATTTGATTATGTATTTGGTGATTTAACAGACATTCCAATATCTGATACACCAACTGGTGAAATATGGAATTTTATACAAACAATATTAGAACATTCATTTAAAATATTAAAACCAGATGGTAAATATTTAACACATGGTAATGGTACTAGTTGTCCAGAATCATTAAAAATGTATGAAAATCAATTGGATTTATTAAAGCCACCAGTTAAATATAATAAATCAACTGCATTTGTACCATCGTTTATGGAAGAATGGGTGTTTTATCAAGTTAGTTTGGCTTGACCAAATCAACCATTTCAAAATAATGTATGTATTAGAAATGTTGATGATAAATATGTATTTCCCGAGTATTTCTATTTAAATAAATCTTATCACCAACATTGTTGGAGTTTATACCATTTACTGGTTTCTTAAATATTTCATTTAGTCATGCAAATGAATTGCAATCTAAAATTCGTTCATGTTCCTTGTAGAATTTATTAAAAAAAAATATGTTTTAATGTGAAATATGTTGTTTTATTTTTTTACCATTTTTATAGAAATATCGTCAAAAAATACTTAGTGGAATGGAAAGAACAAGAAAATTATGATAAATTTAAAAATCATTGATAAAATTACCGTCCTACCTAGCATCATCATAATAAACTGTATGAGTTTTGATACTACATTAGAATCTATGTTGTAAATATTAAAAATATAATATAAAGTTATATTTTATTAAAAAAATAAATTCAATTCATAATTATTTATTTGTTGAAATAATTTAATAATTTATTTTACTATTAAATAAAAATCCTACTTAAGTACATTGTTGAATAAATACATTAAATATTTCTTTTAAGTGATTATTAATAATATGGTAAAAGGTGATAAATTCTAGTAAATTAGCTGCATAAACAAATTTTAATGCCCTTAGAATCTAATAAATAGCCTAACTTTAAGTATACTTGTATTATTGTAATTTAATATTTTTGGAAGAAACAAACAGTTGTAACAATCGAAATTGCTTTTAGATCCAATAATTTCATGTTACAATATTATTTATTATATACTCGTAGTAAGTTCAAGGTATGTGAATTCATGAAAATAAAAATCTAACGTATGTATTTCAAAAATTCCCAAGCACAAACATTTAATGTTTACTCATTTTTTAATAAAATACTATTATTTCTGGTATTTTTAGTTTCTAATATTTCTGTATGTTGAACTGGTTCAATTTCAGTTTCAGAAATTATTTCTGCTAACCATTGTTCAATTTGTACTGGACGCTGAGTTGGTGTTTGATTATTATCGTTCTGTGTAGTTTCCAATACGATTTTTAAATTTTCAAAGTTTCTAAGTAGGAATTTTCGATTTGTATTAGAATTATCATTATTATTACTTTTACATGAAGAATCTGAAGAAGATTCTATTGGAATGTTATCAGTTGTTGTAGATTTATTATTGGTATGTTTATGTAATGGTTGTTTTAAAGTATTTTTAATTTCATTTATTAAACGATTATAAAATTCACAATTCTCTTCGTTGTCTTTAGTTGTTGTTGTAGTTATTGTATTTGAATTATTAGTTGTAATTTCTTCATAATCATCATCAAATTCTTGGTCTTCGTCCTCCTCATCTGGAATATTTCCATTATCATTTTCTGTAATCGAACTAAAAATTGGCTGAGAATCAGCTATTGTATCAGATGGACTTTTACCATTATTACTTTTATCCATTTTCATTGTATCCTGATTAGCACAATTTATAATTAAATTTGAAATATTTTTCAAATTTATTGTACCATTACAATTATTAATTGTAATTTTTGGTTTAAAAGATTTCTTATGACTAGATAATTTATTTTTTGATTTAACACTATTATCAGTTTGATTTGATTCTAATGATGTTTTTGTTGTTATTTTTAATTGTTCATCAGATGAATTATATTTTACATCACTTACTGGTGATGATAATGATGATGACGACTCAATAGAAACAATTGATGCTTTTTGGAATATATTTTGTATATTGTAATTAATTAATGGTACCTGTTCAGTTCGTTTAATTAATTCTTTGGCTTCATTTAATGTTATATTGATTATAGATTCATTGATATTATTAACATTATCATTAATAAGTTTTTTATTATTAGAAAAATCAACGATTATTTTTTCTTCATCCAAAGAATTATTATTACTACTACTACTACTACTATCTTTTATAGGCATTTGTTTATACATTATTTCGTGATCAACATTTGGTAAAATATAATCTTCATTTGCGTATAAATCATTTGCAAAATTTATATTATCAAGGCTAAATTTACCAAATGTTCTTAAATAACTAAAAATAGTGTCTTCATTTTCGGTAACAAATTTTATATCTTCTACACTGCCACCACTACCATTACCAACTGTCGTCGTTGAATTATAATTATTTGTTGTACCTGTGGTAACAAAGCTTTTGTTATTTTTTCGATTAGAAATCGATGAAATTGCATCGATTTGTCGTAGTAATAATTTTTCACGTAAATTTATTGCTTCACGTATTTTATCAAATTTTTGTTGGACGTCTTTTTTAAGCTAAAATTAAATATAATAAATCAACTTTTTTATTACAAAAACATATACTTTTAATTATAATTAACTTACTGTTTCCATGTTTATAAATAAAAATCTTCTTAGTTGAATGTTTAAAAATTTATGGTACAAACAGACTTATATGAATTTGTATGTTAATATTTTATTTATTAATAATCAGAAATAAATAAAATATACCAAAATATACTAACAGAGTACCACAGCACAAACACAGCACAACTCCTAAATTATTGTAGTATAAAAGAATAAAGAAAAACCTGACCTCTCTTGTCAAAATTTATTTAGATTTCATTTTCATTGAAAACTTTTTAAAGTAATAACCGTAGAAAATATATGTTTCAATCGAAATCACATTAATATTTTATATGAAGGAAAAAAAAATTAGTAATATGACTTTAATGAAAACAAAATTTTTAAAAAGATAGTGAAAATTAAAATGTAGTAGTTTTTTCTCTGTTTATACGATATGTGATATTCTGAAGATGTTTCAAGTGAGTTCACTACAAACTTAAGTGTGGGCTACATACTTTCGATCGGTTCAGTTTCGATTCGTTCCGTAAAGTCCAAATTTGACGTCTTTATATATTTTATATGGGAAATCGATTGAGGGGACACATAGGTCTAATTGGAACGAATCGAAAGAGTTTGGAACGATTGGAATTTTACGAATCCAAACTGAAGGAAATGTCAAGAGAAATGTAATTTGACTGTTTCAAAAATAACAAAAACAAAATATATGTAGTTTGTTTAATCGATTGCGATCTGCAACTATGTGTTCAGTCTACTTAACCGTTGAATCAAATCGAATCGAATCGAAACTGAACTGAACTGATAGAAACTATGTAGCCCAGACTTTACTTTTAATTTATGAAGGATTGTTTTAAATTAAACATAACAGAAAAAATCAATAAACTATTAATTTTTTGTTGTCGTCTTTAATTTTAGAACAATATATGTATAATGTATGGAAAAGAAAAAAACTTGACAGTTGTGAAATCTATGGAGCGGTTCTAAAACTTGAAAGCAAATAATGTGAATGGAATCAACTTTTTTATACATTATATCTTTTGATTGTTAATTTGCAGTTATTGAGATAACGGCTCCTTTTTAAGTTGCAGATTGCAGTCATATAAATACTACATGCGACTGTGTCTGTTATATATTTATACATATCAAATTTTACTATCAAATAGTTCCACATGCTTCCACACGGTAGGGTCAAATATTTAGGGATTACCGTCGTCGTTAAACTCAAGTGGAAGGAACAGTCAAGATAAAAATAGAGGAGTTAAACATAAAATATAGAAAATTATATTTGCTCTTTGGTCGGAAATCCCGCCTATCGATAAGCCACGAAATTCTGATCCACAACCAAATTTTAAAACCTGTCTGTCTGGCTATATGGCAGCTGTGCTAGTCCAAATCATATTCACAAAATCCATCGCTTTCGAAATAAGCGACAAAATTATTTTAGTAGCCACTGAGATATCTAAAAATTGTCAGACATGTAGTTTTTAACATTTTCAAAATCCAGTCTAAGTACTTATAGGACATAGTTCTTAAAAAAAAAAAAATACTAAAATATCCACAAACCCACTTACAATAACAAACTTATTTCTCTGACTTCCGATTTGTGAAACAACAAACCATAACAGCCACATCCACGTAGTATATTTATTTGACTAATAAGCAAAACTATTTAATTGCTGTCAAAAGTTCTAATTTCACTAAAAGTTGGCTAAGTAAGTTGGTTAGTTGGGTAACACTTGATGCGGTATTGTAAATGGATCCTTATTCCACATATACTAATGTGTGTGGTACTCGTTCTCGTATTTAAAATACTTTTAGGTGCTGATATTTTTGTTTATTTATACAAAAAAAAAAATATTAGAAATGAGATACGGTATTACAATTTGTTGGTAATTTGAGTAGTCGATTTTTTCGACTTCCAAGTCCGTCACAATCAGAAAACACTGCTAATTAATTCCATAAATACTTGAGATTGAAAAATATGAAAAGTTAAATTTTTGAAAAAGGGATTGAAAAATTTAGCTTTGACAATTTTATTATGTGAAAATAAACAAAACAAAAAATGCAAGAAGAAACAACAGGTTAAAGACGTAATAATTTCGCATATATTGTTCATTATTATTAAATATTTTATATTTTTTTCTTCTTTCTCATCATGTTTTTTATCCCTTACTATCATTCAGTAAGTTGAAAATTGAGCAACTTTTGCTTTACTTTGTATTGATGTGCGCAATCTCATTGAGAATGGAAATACTATTTTCATAAAGTTCAACTTTAAAGTTTTCATTGTCTTGAACTTGCTTTATGTAACTTTTCTTATTGTGAATCCAGCATTAAGTATTTAATCTAATCGTATAAACAAACCCCAATTCTATAACACAATTCTACTACATCTAATTTTAACTATACAAAACTCGAGTACATCATTATAAATTATTTTACAATTGACCAATTTTGACATACCTATAAAATTAAAGTCATAACCGTCATAATCAACCATATAATTTATTTTATTTTGATACAAATTCTCAAGCAAAAAGGAAACGTTATTTGTGATATTAAAAAAATCATTGAAAATAAAATAAAAAAGAAATATTTTTGACAGTCCATTTTTTATATTCATCGCGACGTGTGTGTTTTCTGTCCCTTTTTAGATGGTGTTATTTTCTCGTGTAAAAATGTTCTCGTACATTAAACAAAATCATATTAAAAAAATAAATTTAATTTAAAAGAAATATTAGTGTTTTATAAAAAGTTTAAAGTTCAAAATAATATAACAAAATAAAAAAATATAATTGAAAGAAAAGAAAGGTTTTACACACAAAAAAAAAATTAATATTTTTTTTTGTTCAGAAAAATTTACCCTCACTTGTTCAGTAGTCCAGTCCAGTTCAATAATACGGAAGGGTAGGTCAAATTTCCATCAAATAATTGCACATAATATGTATATATAGTAAATTGAATCTGTGTCGTGGAGATGAACATTTTTGTAAAGTATTTAGAGTGCAGTAATATATTTTCCCAAAATTTATAATATATAAATAAGGTCAAAAGTTTTTTTGAAAAAAATAATAATCGATTAAAAATAAATATATATATATAATATATATATATATAAATATATATATACTTATATTTTATATAAAATAACTAAATATATAATTACTACCATTTCTTAATAGTGATGGTATACGAACCTAAAAAAAATGTTTCTTTTTTAATGTAATTTGTTATGTCATAAGATTCTATTAAAGATTTCGAGTCTATACAAAAATATATAGGATTGTAATTATTTTTAATTTAATAAATCATAAAGTGAAATTTTTATAAAAAAATAATAATAAATTAATTGTGTGTAAAATTAAAATAAAATTAAAAAATGATGTAACTTTTCCACACGAATTGATTCATATACAAAATAAAAAAAATATAATGACAAAAGTAAAAATTGCTATATCAAATTATTTTGTTATACCATACTTAAAAGACATTGCTTTGCACGATCATCAGGGACAAAATAAAATTTTATTTAATAAAACATTTATAATAATAAATCAAAAATTTAAATATTAAAAATAAATAATTTCAACAAAGAAACAAATAAAATCAGACCTTCTCGCTTCTCGTGCAAAAAGCTCATGAATAATTTTGTTTCTTTTATCATAATAATAAATACTCAGATTCATTGTCACCAAAATTGGTTAATTGATGTATAAATTTTATCAAATCATACAAGATTTCTTGAAAAATTCACAAATTCACAAATTTATAAATTTTCAATGTTTGATTATATTTCGCAAAAATCATATCAAATAATGTTATAAGCTTTTAATAAATTTTAATCAAATATTTATTAAATATCTTATCATTTATTTTGGTTGGTAAATGTGTTGCACGTAACTATCGAAAAAACGATAAAATTTAATTTTATTTTTTGATTGTATATATTATATATAAATATATGTATTTCACTGTAATCAAAATCACTTTACCGCCTTTTAACTTGTAATCTAAATTTTGGAAAAACATAACTTTTGAATTAATAATTTTTTTTATGTATAGTGAGTATATATATATAATATACAGGAAGTATAGTTAATACTTAAAATGATTTATTATTGTAAATGTCTTGTCATAAAATGGATGGAAATTAAATGATTAATATTTGATTTAAATTTATATTAAGAATATATAATAATATCTAATTGAAAATGAAATGAATTTAACTATAGGTGGGAGTGGATATATATATAAATTAAATAACTGTAATTGCATGTGGAGAAATTCTAAGATAAATATAAGTACCTATATATTTTTTTTAAAGTATACAATCAAAGGTCAGATTGCATAGAAATACAAGCTTGCAAAGTACAATTATAAATGATTTTTTTAAATATTACATTATGTATTATAAATTCTAATAAAAAATTTAATTCATTTATATAATTGATAATTTATTAATCATAAAAACATAAATATCTAAATATCTAATTTTATAGAACTGATATAAAATACACAAAAAAAAAGCAATTTATAAATTTATATCGGAAGTGAACATTACAATCCGGAATTAATAGTTAAGTAAATGAAACTAAAGACTGCAACCAGTGATGAAATTATATTTCATACCTAAAACCATTAAACCGACAAAAAATTTAATACATAATTTTAAACGAATGTGAACTTATGAATTATGAGAAGTGATAATATTTCCTTTGAGTATATACATAATTACATTAAAAATCCACAGTATTTCTAATTAAGTACATATGTGGTAGAAAAAAGTTCAATATAAACACATCACTTGATTATATTTGAACGATATATATATATAAAAACTGGAATTTTTGGTATCATTACCATACTATTTATTTATTTATTACTCATTGACCTGATAAATTTATTGTCCAAATAAAAATGGGACGTATACTTACTTAAAATTCAAATTTACCTTTAAATATGTTTTTTCTTAATCTCTTGAACAAATTGGAAGTTATAATCATTGTTACTTTCATAATTTAAAGTTCTGTTTTGATAAAAAGTTTAGTGTAATTTCATATCTGTAAAATTAACGAAAAGTTCTGGTTAATTAAAAAATCACATGTGTTTCGTTATCAGCATAATTGAATATTTATTGAATTAATCATGCCAATACAACAACAACAAAATATTTGCTGACATCATTTCCTTTTTAAGTTCATGAATGAAATATAAGTATATAAAAAAACTTATGGTTTATTATTATTTTATAGAAGAAAACTTCACTAAGTTTTTTTTTTCTTGTAATTTAATAATTTAATTTATTACAAATTGCTTTATAAGTTATTTAATACATTCAACCTCATATTCAACAATTATTTCTTTTGTTGTATTGAACGAATAATAAAAAAAAAAGAGTTTGAAATTTTATATACATTTGTGAGGCATTATAGTTTAATATACATATCCTTTAAGCCCAAATTTCCAACATTTCGTTCAAATATAACAAAAGACCCTCACAAAAAATGTTATTTATATTTACTTTATTTTATATAAGTGGAAAATAATTGATTTTTTCTATAAATTGCTTCAAAATGTCGAATTTAATAAAATATTAATTTAGTTCAAAATATCAACAAATTGCTATTTCAATGTGAATACAATAAAATTTAAAAAGAAAAAACCATAAATATTTATATAAGTCTTAATTTCTTAATGTCAAGGCAGTGTCTCTAAATTTAGTATCAAATTTCTATCATACATAATCAATTTTTTTTAAATAAAATTATTAAAAAAATGAAAAAAAAATTTTTTTCAAAAAACTAAATTGATTTATTTGCGGTTTTTGCTTTATATAAATGATATTTTATTTCAATATAATTTGTTTGTGTTTAATTATTTGCCCCAAGATATTTAAATCCCTATTGAGTGCCAAAAAATCATTGACACTTTTGTCATTCATATTTGTTATTTCTCTGCATTACGTAGCCTTGAATTATTATTATTTTAAACAATTTTTAATATCAAAATTTATTATATTATATATATACATTTTCTTATATTAATAACATTAAAAAAATTATCATTTTTTATTTTCCAAAAATATCCAATAATTAATAAATTTTCTCTGAATTTCAATTAATAAACGATTATAATTTCGTATAATTTTCTGAGTCACTTTTTCACTACGAAATACATATAAATTTAATATGTACAATTTATATGTCGAGTTAATATACGTACATATATTTTAAAAGAGTTTTGTAGGGGCTCATTTTGAGTGCAATTTTCAGAAATTGTAATTTTACACTGACGACCTAATTTAGTGGTAGCTCTAGACATCGAGTTAGTAAAACCTGACATATTAGACAAAAAATGTCAGTCTGTCCAAACATGTTTTTTTTAAATGGAAAATTGACGTTCGATATAGTATGGAAAAAAACAGGCTTTATAAAACTTATTTGAATTGTTATAAAGGGTGTTCAAAATTGAGGTATTTTAATTTGAATAAAAAAAGACTTTTTTTTTTAAATATTAAATATATTTTTATTTTAATTTATTACAAATAGGTTCCGGTTAATAATGAAAATTTATGTCGGGCAAGTGGCCCCCCTACTGGCTCGGCAGGCTCCCAATCTTTTACCAAAATTCACAAAAAGGAAATGAGATTTTTTTTAACAAAATAATCTTCACCGACGAAGCTCATTTCAAGCTCAATGGCTACGTCAATAAACAAACTTGCCGCATTTGGGGTGAAGAGAATCCAAGGGTTATCTTCGAGCAACCATTACATCCACAAAAAGTTACGGTTTGGTGTGGTTTGTGGTCAGGAGGAATCATCGGACCATATTTTTTTTAAAACGCAAATGGAAATGCGATTACGGTCAATGGAAATCGCTACAGGGAGATGATCCGAAGCTTTTTGTGGCGGGAAATTGATGATTTGGACGTAGAGAATATGTGGTTTCAACAGAACGTTGCCACTTGCCACACAGCAAGAGAAACAATATATCTTTTGAAGGTAAAGTTCGAAGATCGCATTATTTCTCCTAGAGGAGTAGTGAATTGGCCACCAAGAACGTGCGATTTGTACAGCAATAATCCCACAACAATTCAAGAGCTTAAAAACAACATTATCGAGCAGATTTGACAACAGTTTTTTCAACAACGTGATTCAGAATTTTGGTAAAAGATTGGAGCCTGCCGAGACAGTAGGGGGGGGGGGGGCACTTGGCCGACATAATTTTTCATTATTAACCGGAACCTATTTGTAATAAATTAAAATAAAAATATATTTAATATTTAAAAGAAAAGTCTTTTTTTATTAAAATTAAAATGATACCTCAATTTTGAACAACCTTTGTAATAATTTAACATGGTAAATAAATGATCACCAATAATGGAGTTAGACCTCGTCGTAATGGAGTAAGTAAACAGAATTCCGGAATCGTTATTTAACATTTTGTTAACTGGTGCTACATAGTTCTTTTAAAAGGTTTTGATAATAATTGTACATATTCGAAATTCTCAAAGTAGCCCATACTAATGAAACTACTGCAAATTAGTTACTCTACATCAGCTTTTAAGGTGGTTATATATAAGATTTTATTATGTCCTGACACAATATTTTTACAATTTATTGAGGTAAAAAATATATCATTATTAGTCAAAAAATAAAAACAAATAATTATATTTTTTTCATATACTTAAATGTATAAAAATAATAAAGTTAAGCATTCACATACATAACTAGTAAAATGTTGAGTGTAACATGCAAAATAAGTCACGCAATTTCGGGTAAATCTTATTATATGTATATATACTATTAATATTCAAGAAGTTTATTTTTTATTTTTTTGTGTTCTCTGTTTATATTTATAGTCCTTTAAGGTCCTGAAGGCCAAAATTTTATTCTATATTTATGTATATTATACATATTATAAACTCTACTTCCTATTTTTGTGTTAAGTTTAGTTGTGGTTGGTTTCGGATTTCAATCTAAACTTTTTTTTTTTTTGGTTAAGGGCGGGTGGAAGATAAATTGTTATGGCGAAAAGTTTTTCACTTAAAGTTATTTCGTGATTCATGTTAGATTTTAAGTTGATTTTATTATTACACAAAATTTATATATTTATACTTACTATTATATATATATATGTATATATTGGGGAATTTTGAGTTTTTGGATAAGAATTTATGAATATTATTTAGTCATATTATTTAATGTTGATTTACATAATTTTGTGTGCCAAAATATTATTTTCTTTCATAATTTATACAGTGTGATATATAAATAAATAAATCTATTCAAATTTTCCTGAAACGGAAATTCCCTTTTTTAATTTAATGTAGATTCATATTTAGCTTACTTTAAGTAATTTGGAGTCTACATACAAACTCTCGTATTTCTTTTAATAAAACTTAATTTTCTAAAAGAACTATAGCCAATAACCTGTAACTTAACTAATCAAGGAATTAATCAAGGAATACGGATGTCAAGTATTTGTGACTCACCTTGTATATATATTTTGTATTTACTTATTTATAAAACTGTAATAAATTATGTTAAAAACGTGACTTTATGAAATTTAAATCAATTTAAAAAAGTTTTTAATAAAAATTAAAGATTTTAAATTTAAGTATTTTATAAATTATTTAAATGAATTATCTAAAGATAGTATTTGAAATTCTGCATATTTAATAATTAAATTATTATATAAAAATTCATTGAATGTTTAATTAAAACATGATAATATTATAATTATTATGATAAGAATCTCCCCCATAATAACATGAATTATAAACATGTAAAATTATTCATATATTAATTACAAAAGCAACAACATTATCTATTAAAAAGATTAAACCATAATTAAGTATATCATTAAAAAAAATATATCTATATATTAAATTAATGATTTTATAGGCGGTCCAAGAAATAATAAAGATAATAATGTTTAATGTACTATATTCAGACAATTATAAGCATACTTTCAGGCATAATTATTTTAAATGTATAAATTTAGGCTGAAAAAGATATTTATATATACACATTTATTATAGTTTTTGGGATCTAGAACATTTATTTCATATTTTCAAGAGAAAAAATTTTGTTTTTGAAATTGAAAACTTTATCTATATAAGTATGCAAAATATATTTAATTTTAAAATTGATGCTTTTCAACTGCCCTAAATCATAAAAAAAAAGATTATTCCTATAACAATAATAAAAACAAAACCAAAAGAAACTTTTTAATTTCTTAAAAGGACTTTTAATTGGAAGAAAGTTTTCTTTGATGAAATTGTCATTCATTCTTATCACCTTTTAAAATTGTTTGGTTTCATAATAATAATATTAAATCTAGAATGATGATTGCTTAAAGGCATAAATTGTATGAATATATTTTTATTATGATAAGTTATATATTTTTTTTTTTTTTTTTGAATGAATTTTCAGAATACAATCAACAAAACATTATTGAGGTTTTTTGAGGTTGTAGGGGTTTTTTATATTGTTATGGTCGATGTGGAATCGTGTTTATTAAAAAATTGTAGAAATATATATTCGATAATATTAGTAATTAATATATATATACTGAACAAGTTGATGATTACAATTTGCAATTTCATAAGATAAAAATATTGTTATTGTTTAACTGTTAACATATTTCGATAGAATAAGATTTTCCATATAATTTATTCAATTTGCGATATATTTATTCAAATTTACATGAATAATCCGTATGACGGAAGACATTATATTAGATATATTTCTATATGAAACCTTGTCGAATGATTTAACAACAGTTATAATAAATATTTCATTCGTATCTAGTTTAAGCCTATCAGCTTCTAATATACGTATCTTCTTAAATTCATTAACATTAAAAAGAAAATGATTTTCAATCAACTTACAAAACAAAAGTAGGAATCATTATAGTAATGAACCCCTTAATTTATATAATATTTTTTTTTTAAATAAATACGTATAAATATAAATGCAACAGAATGAAAACATTGAAATTCTTTTTCATATAAAAACGCAAATAAAAACAACCCACAAACATAAAAAAAAATAGTTTTTCAACTCAAAAATAAAATCTTGTTTAAATTTTTTTCTAATCTGCAAATGACCTAATTTATTTTTTTCTTTACTGAATATATTTCCAAGTTTTATATTGTAAAAACATTCATATTGGTATGTCAACATAGAGTGGAGAATCCTTGCTTGTACTTACATATTTATTTGCTATGAAAAAAAAAATCTTATTCACAATAACAACAACATAAATTATATCAACTCATCATAGTAGAAACATAATAATTTCTATGGTAAAAAAAATATATAAATAAATTATGATATAAATATGAGATATCATCTCATTTAGTTTAATGGATGAACAAAAAAAAAAAAAACACAAAAAAAATTTCATTTATAAACCCACAGGATTGAAATTGAAATTTATTTACAAGGAAAATAAAAATAGTATGCATATATATATAATCAATTACTACAAATCTAGTATTACAATTTTTTTTTTGTAGCTCATTTTTGGCACAAAAAAAAGGATATTTTCTTTTTATAGTTAACACGTACAGTATCATGTCACATTGTCATGTGAATATTATTTCGATTCGTTTCACTCAGTAATATTCACCTTGCTATTTTGACCACATTTAATTATTTACATTTGCTATTTTGACCACATATCTCAGATAATCTAAACACGTATCTCTTCATGATTTATTTTTGCTCTGGTATAGATAATAATACTGTCAAGAGAAATAATGTTCCCGTAAAAGTGTTGTAACTGTAGCTGTTTCAAAACAGCTAAAACATCTTCCGTCGTTCGGCATGTTAGTAAACTGTACACAACAATAACTATAAGAAACTGTTATTTATTAATTTGTTACTGGTACCGGAATTAAAACCTTTTAATATTTAAGCTAATCACGCTTGCTAAGCTTTTAACGTATTTGTCTATTATTTCTGGAAGAATATTAAAATGGCAGTATAATAAATCGCAGAATATTCCGTGTCCAAAAAATATTACGATTTGCTTAAATATGAATTTGAAGTAGAAACATATGACCGATCATAAAATTCGTAAATATTATTGTATATTCGTAATTTTTGGATATTATCGTATGGGTTTCCTTAAGGGAACATTTTCCATAAATGGTTTTTTTTCCGGCACTAAACGTGTTAATACATTCCTGTTTTTCTAGGATGTATACAGTAAAAAGAAAAAAGATTAAAAACGAAACTAAAGGAAATTTTGTACCTTTGGGAAATTGTATTTTCATCTTATTTACAAGAAATGTGGTAGGATATAGTGAAAATTTAGATTCTTTGAAAACTTTGTTTTTTAGAAAGTAGAAAAAAAACGTTATATTTTAACTAGAGATTGGCTTATTTTATTTGTGGGTTTTTTGTACTTTTCATTGTTCAAGGTTGTCCTCAATTTTTTATATACCATTTTTTTTTAGATTAAAAGGATTTTTTTTTTTAATTTTTTATTTAGCATAATACTTGCACACGTGTTTACTCATATTCCTTTTTTCTTTTTTTTTGTTATATTGAAAAGATAATTTCCTTTTGGGAGTTTTATGTATGCTCTGTCTATATTAACATATCAATTTATATTTTATATTTTTTTTGGAATTTAAAGAATTTTTGTTTTTGTGAAGTACGAGTTCAGTACCAGTACCTTTATATAGAGTTGAATAAATGAATATGTAATTTTATTTGATGGGGAAAGATCTTTGTTTTCTAATGACAACTATATATTTTTTGCTTACTAATTTAACAGAGTATTTTGTATATATATGCATGACTTTATAAAATTCTTATAAACAAATTCAAATTAAATTGGTAAATAAATTGATATATATACAGGGTGTTTAGTATATAGAAGTTCGTATCAGAAGAGTGGGTTTATCTTTAACACACACTGTGTTATAGGATTTCTTCAAAAAATCCTTTGGTGATATATTTTCCAAACAATTAAGGAAATTATAAATTTTAAACTATTAAACTAAACCTAGAGCAACCAAAATGAGGTTTGTTCGATATAAAATGATTAAAGTTGATGATATAAAGATAGTATTCTCGTTCGAGTACGAAAAATAAATAAATACATACATTTAATATTTAAAGTTAGTTTGCAGAATTAATTAAATTGAAAATGTATCAGTCTTTATATATCTACATTTCGTTATTTTATATACATATACTTACATATATCTAAATAATTTAAAGTTAAAGTTAGTTAAAGTTTAATTAGTAATTTTTTATTGAAATGTCCTTCTTTTTGGCACATATAATATTAAAGTTAAATAATATTTTCTGTACATCTATAATGCGATCTAAATTAACTAACCACAATTGTTAAATTGTATTGATTTATATTATAAATTATTGTTTTTACAAAATATACTTAATTTTTACAATAATAACCCTATAAGTAAACTTAATTTATCAAATAATTGTTAAACTGTAACATCTTATTATGGAAAATGATAAAAATTTGAAATTAGCTTTAAATAAAATTAACTTCTGTTGCCAAAAGTTCATATATAAAATGTTTTTGTATGAAAACTTTTAATTTAGTATAAAGAAAAGTTGGGTATTTATAACTTTTCGAAATTGTTGAAATATATTTCCAATTTTTGCTAAAAAGTTTCTATAATTTTGGCAAACTCCTTAATAGGAGTAAATATTTGAATTGTTAAAATTGAAAAATATGATTTCAACAGATGTTAAGTATTTAAATTTATTAAATTGTGCCTATAGATTTGAATATAGGATAAAAGAATTAAATAATTGCAATATAATGTTTAAAGAATTAAATAATTGCAACATATAAATATAGTTATTAAATATTGCTTCGGCACCATTAGCAGAACCGAATACCACTAAGCATAAAACTATACATTAACATTAGGTATAATTAAAAGAAACAAAAACTATCATTTTCATGGATCCAAAGCCCTTCTGTTAACAAATCTTAATATTTTTGGCTCTATCTTTAGATTTTTGTGGTTAGCACAGATTCCTTAGCGGAAGTTATACAGTAAATGACTGATACAAAAGCTAAACTCTATTTATTCAATTGAAACTGTGTTTATCTAATAGACCTGTCTGTATTCCAAATATATTAAACGAATTTCCTTTCGACTTTGGATGTATTAAATACAGAATATGAGTTTTATTAAAACTTAAAACCATAATAATTTTAGTAATTTGATATCTTTTTCTTCTACGCCTGATAGCGTGTTTTGCTACATCGTCGATTATGATTAAAATGTATAATACATTTATTAGTTATTGTAATACTTAAACTAATTACAATGACTAACTAATTCCATTACCAAAAAAAAAATCAATTTATCATTCGGATTCAGATCAAATTATATTTACATATTTAAATGTGTTAAGAATTTACTTTCAGTTTTTTAAATATATTATAAATTATTTTTGACCCTTTTACCAATATTTTCATTATATAAAAAGCTCAGAAAAAGTTACTAAAATAAGGTTAACATTAAACATAAACAACAAAAACTACAAATCCTATAATAAAAAAAGAAGAAGAAAATATTGTATTAACAAAAAGAAAAACATTATTTAACGGTTGCTTTTACAAATATCCTTTTTTTCTGTCTATTAATTTCGTATTTTTTTATTTTCTCATAAAACCCTAAAAACATAATATCATTTACAAAACCTGTAACATTTCACTAAATTCAGCATCCGTGTTAAAAGTTGTGTGTGTTTTTTTAAAGATCAGCGAAAAGATGACCTCATTTAGAAATCACCATCAGATTCTACCGACGACCACTAAAATAATTGAATTTCCCAACGAATATCCTTCATTGTATACAAATTATTTAACCGTCGTTATACCTATACATTACCTCTAGTAATATATTAGGCTTACTTGTCCTTTTTTGAAAAAAAAAATTCAATTACTAACACAAACATAACAATATTTAGGACACTTTTATTCATTTTTACATAAGTTTTAATAAAGTTTAAAACAGAAAATCCTTTTTTATAGTATAAAAAAGGATATTTTATTATATTTTCGCATTCTATAATATTTTTCCAAAGTAATCGGAAGGGGAGGGTGCACAAAGGATATTGAAAATAAGACAAAAAAAGGAAAAATAGGAATTGAATATCACTAGGATTCAATTTATTATTCATATATACCTACATTTTTTTTGTTTTCTACCAATTTGTATGTTTCAATAATAAATCTAGTGTAATTGGAGGATGAGAGTTAAATTATTGGCAGAATTCCAAGTAAATCATACAACAACACAAAAATATCTGTTTTTGATCTTTAGCTTTTTTTGTTTTTATTCTCGACAAAAAAAAACCTGCATTTTTTTTTTTTTTTTGTGAACATTTTCCTAAATATTAGGATATCACATCTATAATATTATTATGTCTAAAAAAGAAAAACAATTTTCAAATTAATGTTTTTAAAAAGAAAATTGAGTTAAATAGGAGTTTGTGTAAAGGATCTTTATAATAAAACCAAAAAACCAAAAAAAAATTAATGTCTTTGATGGAATTGAAAAATCGAATGTCCTATTTATTTGTCTACTGAGTTAATCAGAGAATAATATAGTTTACTACATTATGGTATTACACTTTACAGTATAAGTAATAATTGGTAGAGGTTGCAGAGATGGAAAGTGGCTGATACCACTACCGCTACACACAATTCAACTAAGACGCAAATTGTACTGAGACAACTTGAACAATTTAACTTAAAGACGATTCGATAGATTCGATTCGAATATGAGTCGATTAAATACGATTCAAATTATGTAATTAGATTAGATTTTGTGAAGGGCTCGGTAGAAAATACCCATGAAAACTACTGCGGCCAAAAGACCTATGTAGTGCCTTGTAGAACTATAACTCCCTTCCCTCACAAACGCTAGTTTGTTGCTAAATCCTAGAACATTTATTTGGAGGCTGGAAAATATGTAATTAACTCGGATAACTAAATCTTAAGATCCGGAACAAGAATTTCAACTAATAATAAGTATTTATAGTATATATGAAGAATTAAAATATGGTAGTTGAATTATTACCATTGAAATTGATCTAAGTGGAATTACGTTTATTGCAAATAGACTTCCTGAAGATAGATATGAAAAAAGATAAAAATTTCTGCGTTGTTGATGTCAGTACTTGTAGAGTGGTTTAATAATCAACGTATCTGCTATTACCTAGATATAGGAAATCTCAAGGATGCACAATTTTCTTTGTAAAGTTCAATCCTAGTAAAGGATATATTATCGTTTCAGGGTGTATAATTATCCGTGTAAGGTTCTTAATGATTGAATGTTCAACAGAACAAACATTAAACAAAAGAATTTTGAAAAAATATATGCAGAATTTTTTAGTTGTCTATCGAAAGTTAATGTATTTATTTGTAATATACAATATAGTTAAAAAATGGCGAAAATATATTGTTTGTGATGTCTAAGAAGGCACATAGTATCAATAATTTCTATATTTTATTAAAACCTGCCGTTTATACATGAAAATATCACAGACGAACTGACAAAATTATATTAATGTGCTAATTTATAAATTGTATCAAATTTCAAGGACATACTAAAAAAAAATTATATAATATTTTTTTCTCTTTCAGATCTGGATAAATCCGTCAGTGCAGCATTGTTTGTTGATTTCTTTTAATTAAATATATAAACAAGAAAAAAAAGCAAAACAAAAATAATGAAACCAAGAATCTGAAATAATCGAATTAAATTTGTTTGGATGAACAAGTACTTACAGTTGCAAATGATAATTAAATTGAACTTGACAGATTGATTTTTTTTGTTCAAATTAATTATCTTATTTTGCTTGCAAGGTAAAATAATAATAGAAACTCAAATATAATTTTAAAATAATCATAGAGAAATTATTGATATCAATTACTCAAAGTTGTTTAAATTTCTTTTTAAATAAGATTGATAAAATATTTCAGTTTGTAATATTGTTATCTAAAAATATTTTTTTTTCAGCTACATTATATATATCACGACAATCGACCAATTTTAAAATCCCTGCATTTGCTCACCTTTCACAAACACAACGAAATAACCAAGAAAATAAAAATAATTGGATTCAATTTTAAAATCATACTTTAAAAATTTCAATGTCAATTCATTTAACAACTAAAAATATCGAAATTTCAATTTATCAAAAATACAAAAATATTCATGAAAAATACACGCATCCGTGCAAAAACAGTTGTTTTGAAAATTAATATATTACATTACAACAAACAAAATACAACAAAATCCAATTTCTAAATGCAACAATTTAATAAGGAAAATTTTTTAGAAATAATTTTGTAATAAATGAATTTATTGTGTTGTTGTTTACAAATAATGGCACCAAATACAAATTCTACAAAAAAATGGGAATTATTTGCTGGACGGAATCGTTTCTATTGTGACGGTTTATTAATGTCAGCACCACATACTGGTGTATTCTATTTAACATGTTTCCTAATAACTGGGACTAGTACGCTTTTTTTTGCGTTTGAGTAAGTTTTTCTTTAATATTATTATTATGATATTTTGTAAATTTTTCCATATGCCATCAAATCATAAACATAAAATATATAATATTATAGCTGCCCGTATCTTGCAACTAGAATAACACCAGCAATTCCTATTGTTGGAGCTTTATTATATTTCTTTACAATGAGTTCCTTATTAAGAACAACCTTCACCGATCCAGGAATTA
Source organism: Rhamphomyia laevipes (assembly GCA_963920725.1). Classification (NCBI taxonomy): domain Eukaryota; kingdom Metazoa; phylum Arthropoda; class Insecta; order Diptera; family Empididae; genus Rhamphomyia; species Rhamphomyia laevipes. Next base: position 23,848,257 of record OY987255.1, read on the forward strand.
TACCAAGAGCTTCACATGATGAGGCCGCATATATTGAAAAACAAATTGGTAAATAAAAATATTATATATTTCAGTAATTTAAATTTAAATGTTTTGTTTTTTATTTATAGAAGTGCCAAATTCATTAAATAGTCCAACATATCGTCCTCCACCAAGAACAAAAGAAGTTTTGGTTAAAGGACAAGTAGTTAAATTAAAATATTGTTTTACATGTAAAATATTTAGACCACCAAGGGCTTCACATTGTAGTCTTTGTGATAATTGTGTTGATCGATTTGATCATCATTGTCCCTGGGTATGTAATACATATAATAAAATTATTTAAAATCAATAAAATTTAACATTTTGAAGACAAAAAAAATATATATAAAAATCTGGATTTAATTAATTTTGCAAATATTAAATTATTTTTATAGGTTGGAAATTGTGTTGGTAAACGAAATTATAGATTTTTCTATATGTTTCTTGTTTCGTTAGCTTTTTTAGCAGTATTTATATTTTCTTGTTCGATAACACATTTAGTTTTATGTAAGTGAATTAATTGAAATTTGAATATAACTTTAACAAAAATGAAATAAAACATATATTTTTTAGTAATGAAAAATAAACAAGAAGTTATAGAAGTAATTAGAGAGGCGCCATTTAGTGTTATTGTAACAATTATATGTTTTTTCTCAATATGGTCAGTAATTGGTTTGGCTGGTTTTCATACATATTTAACAACCAGTGATCAAACAACAAACGAAGATGTAATCTATTTGAAACTTTCAACTTTATAATTTTAATTCAATGATTTATTTTTGTTTTCAGCTAAAAGGCTCATTTACATCAAAAGGTGGACAACGAGCAATAAATCCATATTCTCGTGGAAACATTTGTTTAAATTGTTTTCATATATTATGTGGTCCAATGACACCATCACTGATAGACAGGTAAAAAAAAACAAAAAAAAATGTCTTCATAATTAAAATTAACATTTTTCTATGTGTGCATGCAATTTTAATCAATTTTTTATTTTCAATAATATTCTTAGACGAGGTGTTGTAACTGATGAATTTATATTACAAATGCAAAATCATTCACCAAATAATCAATTGACTGAAATAACAACAACTCAACAATCTGGTATGATTATACATCAACCAATGCTTGGTGGTAACAATATAGGGGGCGGTGGTGATATGAAACCAAGACTTTATGACGAGGTATATATATTTTAATTTATTACTTTTTTATTTAACTTATAAAAATCTACTATAATTTTTTTATAGTCAAATGCGACATTAGGAATGTACCGACATCGTAGTTATGATAATTTACAAAATGGTAAGTCAACATATTCACCGGCATATCGTTTAAAAACAAATATGCAATTACCTTATTCACCATCGTTCGATCGGAATTCACCGTTACCGCTTTTGCACCGTCAATCAATAGTCAGTTATCATCCTGCAAATATTAATTTAAATCTTATAAATCAAATTAATGAAACAAACAACAATAACAATAATAATATAAATAATAGTAATAATAATATTCCTTGTATTCAACAATTACATCATCCAATATTACAACCAGTTAATATTATAAATACAACTATTTCAAATCATAATAATAATCCTATACCAATACCATCTGAATTTGAATATTATACACCACAACAGCCGCGTCAATCGCGTGCTTCTGAAGCTAGTATTAATATACCAGCAGGATATCCATTTCATAGAAATCGTGCCGTACAACGTCAAGGTTCAACACAATCAGTTGATTCAGCAGCTGGTGGTGGCGTTGGTGGTTCTGGTATTAGTAAAGTAGCAATAAGACCAAAACAACCACAAACAAAAATACCACAATTTGAAATAAAAAGTCCAACAAATCGTTTAACATTACGTGAATGTGATTTTGGTGGTGGCGGTGAACCAATTGATGATGAAAGTGTTAAAGATAGTCAAATATTTCGTGTTAGTAAACGTAATTTATATATGAATCATCGTAGTCCATGGGTTGATCGTAAAGATCGTTATTCAAATGTTTATGAATATTCATTTAATATTGATTTAAATTCAATTATCGAAGATGCTGCCGCAAGTGATTCCTCATAGTACTATTACAATTATTATTATTTTTATTATCATAATTATATTTTATATTTTTAATTAATAATAATAATAATAATAATTTGTAATTTTACTATATTTTAGATTAAACAAAAAGAAAATTTTTATAGCAATAACAAAAAAAAAATATATATACATATATATATATATATATATATATATATATATTCATAAATATTTAACGAAATTTAAAGATAAGGGAAATCTCAGTAATTAACTATATTCATTATTATCGTAAAAGTATATAACTTAAATAATAGGAAGAAATTTTTGTATTATGTTATCCTCGGTGCCCGCAAATTATTCTAATATTTTAAATAATCTTTTAAATTAAACTCTAAATTAATATTTAATTATTTTACAAATTTTTATACGGTGATATTTAAAATAATATTAATATAGGTATAAAAAAAATATTTTAGAACATTTTTATTTGAAATTAGTTATGAAATTTAATTCCTTAATAATTTAATTAAATCAGTATTCGAAATAAAACAAAACATTGTTCTTATTCACGGAAGCTATATATAAATTAAAATATTTTCAAATATTTTGTACTGTGTTACGTGCCTTTTCAAGTCATATAATGACAGCGTTCAACGTAAATTTTTTCATTATTGAATTCTCTTAAATTAGTATGAATTTAAATAAATCCTCAATTTTTAAATTTGTTTTTAAAATAACAAAATGTTTCTGAATTTAATGATTTTTCTCTGATATTTTTAATATAAAACTCATTTCTAGCGAATGCACAACGACCTCGTAATACACCAAATTCAAATGCACAATTGCCCGAAATTCAATTTACAGTATACAAACAACAGTGACAGATGGTCAAATTTAACGTAAGAAGCCATTTTTGCATTTGGTTTTTCATGGATTAATTTTGTATTCAGCAAATTAACTTTCGGTCAAATATCTATCCGGATACTAAAATTCATATTTCTAATTTATTTCAATAATATATTTAAAAAAGATATTTCCACTATTAACAAGAGGATTTTTTTAATATAACAACACTTCCAAAAAAAAAAAAAAAGACAATTTGAACTGCAAAAAGAACTAACTTGAATTGTCAATGTTATAATAACTACCAAACACATTTGAAAATAATCAAGTATATACAAAATCGAACAATTTCGAACATTCATGGATTTATATATTTTTTTCTAACGAATATAAATGCTTTAAATAAATTTCAATTAGAACTATATTTTGTGTTTATCGATGATGTTCGATCGGGACCATTAAATTTCTTCCTATTTTTATTATTCTATTTAAATATATACGTAAACTCTTTTGATTATACTTAGGAGGTTGTTTTTTTTTGTCAAGTATATATTACAAAATTGTAAAAAATAAAAATATTACTAAAGAAACAAAGAAGGGGAAGATAAAAATGAACAAAAACTAATTACAATCGGTATGCCTTAAAAAAATAATTGTGAATTATTACAAGAAAAAAATATTAGGCACCTAAAAAATCAGTATCAAATAAAAAATCATTATTTAATTATTTAATTATTCTATATATATTTAATTTATTTTGACGGTGACATTTTCATAATAAATAAAAGTAATTCGTGCATTTTCACAATACAATAATAATTTAGGTAATTTACTTATAATCGTTAGTTTTTAATAAACAAATAATTAATAAAAAAAATCGAAATTATTTTGTATCGAAAATATTTCATCGAATTTTCTTATAGATAGGTTTTTGATTCGTTTTAAATTAGAATATTAAAATTTGTTGTTTAACGAAATACTCATTTACTCGTGATGCCAAAAAATTTTATATTCATTTTGTTAAGTTTTTCTTATGTAGTTTTTTAATTTTTGTATATAAATTTTTTTTTTTATTAAAATAATTATTCGTACTGATTATTAACTAAATTTATATTTTATACAATTAAAATTTGTATTATGTATAATATAAAGTATCATTTTTAAACAGTACAAATATAGATTTAAAAATCTTTTGGATTAATCATCTTAGTAAATAACTAAGGACCGTTTACACGATCGAATAATAAATTTCTTATGCCATACAATACTTATAAAATTTTGAGTATTGTACAGCTTAAAATTTTCTGATTAGTTTTGTACAAATGGTCCTAAAACAAATTATATAATTCAATTCAATTCGATGAACACATTTTGTAAATAATATCAGATTTATATTAATCAAAATTATCAATATAATAAAAAATGACAAGATAGTTATTTCAAATGGTTTCTTAAAATAAAGGATACGAGAAAAAAAACAAACATATATATAAATATTATAGTAGTTTACAACTAATATTGTGGGAATAATATCGAAATTTATTATATAATAAATTAGTTCCTTATAAAAAAATAAAATAAAATGTTAAATCAACAAAAAAAAAAATCTGAAACTAAAAATTATTGTACTATTGTAAGGAAAATCTCTTAATTAATTAAATGATGTAAAAATTTAATCGATTACTTTTCAAGTTCCAAATAAATTGAATAAATTTCAAAAAAAAATATATTTAAAAATGAAATTAATCACAGTTAATGAGGAAAACTTAGTAATTAGTAATTTGTAGTTGTGTATTAAATTACAAAATTACACCAAAACTTATTTCTTAACTACACTTAAATTAATTTGAATTTCTCAAATCTGATGTTTTGTCTTCAAATATACTCAACTTCAATCTTATATTTATCTTATTCTGTTCAACATTTTTACACAATAAATGATGAAATATTTTTTTAATTTATTAGAGATTTTCTTTTTATAGTACAAAATATTTAATAAAAAAAACGTATGGCATAGATCTCCATGAAATTATTCAATATTCAAATACAACATTGTTCAAATTTTCAATACAATATATACTATTATATAAATGAATAAAACTTAATATATAACAAACAAATACTAATAAAATTCTTCATTTTCATTAAAGCTTATAATAAGATTTTACAAAATTTCCTTCAAAATTTCATTATAATAAAAATGACTGTTGAAAATTTTAAAAATACACTTCCTAATCACACTAAAAATAAATATTACTATCTCTTTATCTAATATATATTTTGTTAAATATACAATTTTTATTGTTTTTTAATTTTATTTTTTCAATTTTTTTGATTTTTTAAATAAATAATTTTTTATAATTTTCTAATTCCAAAAAAAAAATTATATTTTTTTCTCTCTACTTTACTAAAAAAAAATTAAAAATAAAAACAAACCAACCAATACAAAAAATATAATCATTGCTTGATTTCGAGTTTATTTATTGATGATTTTAAATAAATCCAAAAATCTAAATAAATAAAAAACACAAAAAATAAACATTTTCTTAGTCATATTGGGTGAGTTTTTCATTTACAACAAAAAAAATGCAATTTATAAATTATTTATTTACAAAATAATTTAACTTAAAAATTTCTTTATTTATTTTTTTTAACTAAATATTTAAGTTTTGCCTTTTTATATTTCTATGTATATGTAAAATTAATAAAAAATGCAAAAAAGATTTTTTTTTTTTAGTTTATTATTTTCATTGCTAAAATTGTCTGCTAATTGAGATTTTATTTAATCAACCTAAAAAAATAATGATTTATAGTTTTATTTTGTAGAAAAAAAACAAATTTATTTTAGTGCTCAAGATTTGTGCATTATATTATAATAATAAGTTTATAATTTGATTTTTTATGCGATATTTTTTTATGATCACCCATAAAAAACGATTGGAATATTATTAATTTTGTGTACAAAAGAATATTAAAAATTTGTTTTCCTTGTAAATTCATTTATGATATTTTTTTAAATAGACTTTTTGGCCTTGGAAATATCTCTAGTCCTAAAAAAACTTCAAAAAGAAGCATTTATTTGTGGCTGCTCTATAATAAGAATTGATAAAAAAAAATTATTTAAATTATTTATCTCGGTATCAGTATAAAAGTTTATATAAAATTTATTTAGTTTATTATACTTTAAATTAAGTTTTTATTTATGTTTTTACAATTTTAACACAATTATACGATTTGAATTTTTTTTTTTAATTTTTCAATATTTCTCAACGAACAACTAAATTATTACTACAAAGCTACACTAATTAAAAAATATCCCAAGGCCAATTACAAAATTTCACATTTAAATAATATTATTATACAAATATATATTTAAAATTAATTATTTAAGTTGACATTAGTATATTGCTTTTTAAAAGTGTTATTAAATTTAATATTGTTGCTTGATGGAAATCTTATAATAAGCTTGTATTTGTTACGTTCAAAATAAAATTAATTATATTGTCATCCAACAGTGGTACTTAACCGGTGATTCGGAATAACTGGATTTCCGAGCTACTAAAATTAATAATATATTTGAATAGCCAGAATATCTCCATACTTTTGAATGGTACTATTTATTTGTGTTTGTAAGCTTTTAAATGACACATTATTCAATTTTTATCGAGCACTTTTTATTGCACACATATCAGCTATTTGTAATAAGCGCAAAAACCAAGTTTTTCGGAAATATATTGAAAAGCGGATAAATGTTTTTATTTTAAACAATAAATTATTTTATTTTTCATGAAATAACACTCACTCACGATGCACTCTGCACGTACGATAATGTTCCCGCGATATTATGTGCATGATAATGCCTTGTTACTCATTTAAAATTTAAATACGTTTTCCGGAACTTAATACGTTTACTGCAAATTTACTCTAAACTTAATTATTAAGCTTTTCTAGATAAAAAACGTGGTTTGCGCGGTACTTTAGATTGGAAATTTATGTAAAAATTTACATATGACGTGCATTCTCTTCATATATATTTGTTGCTTTAACTATGTTGCAATTAGTTTTTTTTTTTAAATGTTAAGAAAATGTGAACTAAGAAAAATCTAAGAACTTGGATATTATTCTATAAAGATTCTCGGCTCAAAATATTTTTTTTTAATTAGTTTATTTTTGTGTCCCACATTTAAATTTTATTTTTTATATAACAACGCAAACACGATTTCCCGAAAATTATAAAGGTGCAGTTAGCACTAAACATGTTAAGAACCACTGTTATAAAAATATTTTTCATTTAATTTTACACTTTTAGTAGCTATAAAAAAATTACAAAAATTGTTCTAGCTTGCTATAAAAAAACACAAAAAGCGATTCCATTTTGTAAAATAAAAAATCTACAAAACGATTTAAATAAACTATTTTTTTTTTTGTTAAATAATTTTATTTTGTTATATCCAACAAGACAGTATAAAAAATAAATAAAATTATATTAAATAAATTTTAAATATTTAATCTGTACCTGCATTGTTACGGTTCCTATTTTTTTTGTCTCCAAACCCTAAAACAATATTTGAAAATATTAAATTAGATTGCACACTACTTGACAATTTAAAATAAAAGTATACTATAAAATAATAGTTTCAAAATTATTTCCCGCTTTTTGCAAAATATTTAAATATTAAAATTCAATTAATTTTATTTTATATACATAAATATTTAATTTAAAATATATATCAAAATAAAATTATTTTAATATATTTTTTTTCTTTTCAATAATGCAGGAAACACAAATAGTTTATCACATTTAGTTGATAATGAAATACCATTATCGACATTAGATGCAACATCACCAACATTATCACCAACAATTATTACTGGTAATCAACAACAACAAACAATAATTATAGATGATGATGATAATATTGAAACAACAACTAATAAATTATCGAATAATTTAAGTGGCAGTTATAATAATTTATTTAGAGATAATTTAGATAATAGTTTTGCTGAAATCGATATTGGTAACGATGGTATTATAGTTAATGTTGGTGGTGTTAATGAACAAAATGGTTTAGCAACATTACCACAATCATCAACAATTCATGAATTTCAACAACAACAACATCTTAATCAAAATATTACCGATAATACATTAACAACAACAATGTCACGTCGTTTACAATTACAAAAATCAGCATCTGAATCAGAAAATGTTTATAGTAATATACCCAATACGACAAATCAAATATTAACAAATTTAAATCCAACAGGAACTATTATTACTACTACATCAACAATACCAATAAATCCATCAATATCATTGAGTAGTGGTGATGGTGATAGTAATAAATCTGATCCAAGTTTACATGTTTATTCAAATTTAATTGAAGAGCGTCAACATCAAGAATTACAGCAGCAACAACATCAACAACAAGCTCAACAACAACATCCAACAACTAAACAACCAACACAACAACAATGTTTAGAAAAAAAACAATCACATATAAAAATTGAATTAGTTAAACCATTAGACATATCAATATCATCAATTAAAAATAATGTATCAAAACGTGGTACTGGTGGTAGCACTAATAAAAATGATGATACAATTGCTAATAAAGAATCTACTTTATTACCAAATGATGATACAGCTAATATAATGTCATCTACATTATTAAGTGATGATTTAGATTTAGATGATCCAGTTAGTGCATTTGTTGTTAACAATCGTAATCGTAAATATCAGTCCATTAAATCTACTGTACAAAATCGTAAAAATTCTGAATGTGGTGCCGGTGATATAACCGATAATCAAATAAATGGCAGAGCACCTGTCGTAGGAATTTTAACACATCAAAATGCTAGCGGTAGCAGTAGTAGTAATAATAGTAATTTAGTTAAGGATTCAAATATTTCATCAAATCGATTAAAATTATTGCATGACACAACAATGATTGATACAGCACTTGATTTAGATAGCTTGGATGGTTCAAGTATATCACAAAATTGTCTAGTAAAAACGGCAATTATTTAAAATTATAAAAATGAACAAAAATAGAGAGAAAAAATTAAAATATAAATATTTTTCTTTTGGAATTTATAGTGCTCAAAAATATATTTTAAGAAAATACAGCACTATTTTTTTTTTAATTGGAAATTTTAACCTAACAATTTATAATTCAAACTACGATGAAATATATTTCCATATGTTAGTGTTTAAATAATTTCCCACAAAAAAAAAAAAAAATTAAACAGAACAAATAAAAAACCCCAAAATAGTTTAATAATCAATTGTATAGTAATTTTAATAAATTAAAAATAATTATATATTTTTTTACATGTAAATTAATTAATTAAATGTTGCTTTCAAAGTATAAAAACTGATTTTAATTTTAGAGAATTCATAAAAACAAAGAACAAAAAATATATATATCATTTAGTTGTGGTTTTTGGAATGCATTTAAAAAACTATAATTTTGTTTATTTTCTGAATATATTTAGATTTTAGGCTGTTATTAAATTAATATTGAAAAGAACAAGTTAAAAAATATTGAATCAGACAAACGATTATTATAATATTCATTTATTATAAAATTATTTTTGTAGTCAAATTTTCATTATTTCCAAATTTTTGTAATTTTAATTAATTTTCCTTTCGTTTTTGTTTGTTTGTTGTACTCGTTTGTTACCATTTAGTTAAAATTTAATTAGAGAATTAAATTTCTTATCATAAAGTAATTGTTAATATGTATAGTAAATTGTAATTTTTGAATTGCTAAATTAATTTATTAAAAATGTTTCTTTAAAGTTAAATTGAAGTTTAAAAAGAAGATTTATGTATATATAAATATTTTTTAATGTTTTGTTAAAGGTAGAGCTAACAATTAATGAAAAAAATATGTCCAGACCTGCCAGACCAGTTGTTATGAATGATATTAAAAAATGCTTTCATGTTATTCTGAAACTTTCAAATTCAAACGTTCGACTACTCCCACCTGTGGAAGTTTTCGCAACAAATGAGTTTTTGACGTCTACAATTTTATTTTAAGTTTTACTAGATCTGGACCAAGTTATGAGCATGTACTAAATTTTTCGGGTAACTCCGAGATATCAGATTATTATTTAAGTTCTTCACCAACATTAAAAATACTAAGTATACATAAATTTAATTTTTATTTAAATAACCGCAATAGAATTTGAAATTGAGTATGTAAATATATAAATAATTGCGGTTAAAAATAAAATTAATTTTTATATTATTAACGGAGATGACGTATTAAACGCATAGAATTTATCAAAAGTATTTTATTTTTTCATTATAATTATGTAGTATACTTTTCATAAATTTATAATTTATTGACATTTACTGCCGGTTTATCTTATAGACTATGGATATCTAGGCATGATTATACCAGTAAATTTAGTATAAATAGAATTAATTAAAATTTGCGTGAAATATTTAAAAAGAGTAATTCTAAAATAAAAATTTCAAATTATATAATTTACCTATGCTATTTAAATCTAATTTATATATCTTAATTTAAACGTGATTGAGATTCGGAGTCCTCTCTTGTAAAAGAAAAAATCAATTTTTTTTAAGTCCTTAATATACTCGGCAAATTTTACACATTTTTTGTCTAACGAATAATTATGCTCAACGAATTTTCCTTTTGATAATTTTTACAACGAAATATATACACTTATTATTAATATCAAAATTATAAAATATTTGTATTATAGCATTCAATAGTAATTTAGTTTATTTTTTTCTATTTTATATAAAATTGCAACACACAATTTTGTTTAATTTACTCTTCAAAATAATTTATAAATATTTTTTTTTTTTAAATCTACTAAAAATTACAAAAAATATATTCAAATGGTTGATAAACACACGTTTAATTAAATTTTTATATATATTAATTATACGGAATTTAATTACGAAATACAATAATTATATTTAAAAAGGTATGATATTTTTGTAACAAAAAATAAAAAAATTAAAATAAATTTCACTGTAATTAAATTAAAGCTATAATTAGCATGATGTATATTAAAAAAACAGCGGCTTAACTAAAAAAAAAACTTTAAAATTTAATTTAATAAATATTATCCATTATTAATAAAAACCAATTACAACAAATAAATTATAAAAAAAATGTGTTATTAGATTTTATATTTTGTAGCTCTTAGATAAATAAGATTTTAAGTAATTATATATAAAATAAAATGAAGGGAAAGAAAAATAAGAAATTATAATATGAATAAAAAAGTCAAATTTGTAAAAAAAAAAATTGTTTCTTTTTTAATAAAATTAGTTTTTCTTGAACCTATTTTTATAATAATTAATCTCTAGCCCCTAAAAATGTTTCA